>JAWQFJ010019922.1:47500-98869 GCA_034096865.1 Theodoxus fluviatilis | reverse complement strand
CAGACTGAAATGTTTTTGGCACTATGAGTTATGGCTCTTTCCCCAGTTTATTGGGTAATTTAACTCTCCAAACTGGTCAATACACATTGATGGCATATGTTTTCATCACATCAGCCATTTATCCTCTACACAATTTACTTAGTGTGGCGAGTTCAGATTTCTGATGTTAACCTTGATGTCCATATTTTATAGGCTATTTATTACTGTAACAATTCTAAAACTATTATAAAACCTATGTCGTGCTTTAATAACGTTTGTAACATAAAATGTAAACTTTAACTTATCCTTTTTGCACAGGTCTTCCTCTGCCGCAATATAAAAGAAATCAAAATCTTTCGTATTTGCCTCTCGCTACCGTCTCTCGCTCTCGGCTCACGGTCTCCTCTTTCCTCACCTTCCTCTCTCTCCTCGTCTCTCCCATCCCCCCTTCTCAATCCATCCCTCTCTCCTCTCATCTCTCCCCTCCTCTACCTCGAATCCTCCCACCCTCTCGGCCTCCCCCGCCCCTCTACTCGTCGCGATCCTCAAGTCCTCCTCTCTCTCCTCTTCTCCTCCCTCACCGTCTTCCCGTTCACTCCGATCCGTCCCTCTCACTCTCCACCTGCTCGCCCCCTCTCTCTCTCTCCTCCTCCGTCTCTCCCTCGGTCCGCCTCACTCTTTCCCCCTACTCGTCGCCTCTCGATCCCTCCTCCCTCTCTCTCTCTCCCCTTCAGAAGTCTCCTCTCTCTCTCGTCTCTCCCGACACCGACTCTCCTCTCCTCCTTCTCACGCTCCTCCTCTCCCTCCCCAGTCCTTACCTGTTGAATATACAACATGCCATGCAGACAAAACAATACACAAATCGTGTGTTTCGTGATGCACCAAATACACTGTCGATGAGTGTGCCATGCTGTGAAGAGTGCAATAACCATGATTCTTGTATTATATAAGATGTTAAGGTATCATCTACCAGACTGAAATGTTTTGGCACTATGAGTTATGCTCTTCCCCTTATTGGTAATTTAACTCTCCAAACTGTCAAATACACATTGATGGCAGATGTTCATCATCAGCCATTTATCTCTACAATTACTGTGCGAGTATGCAGATTTCTTGTTAACTTATGCGATATTTTATAGCTATTTTATTACTGTAACAATTCTACGTATGTATAAACCATGTTCTGCTTTTACGTTTGTACAAAAATGTAAATCTTATCTTTTTGACAGGTCGTCTGCCGCAATAAAGAAATCAATCTCTCTCTCTCTCTCTCTCTCTCTCTCTCTCTCTCTCTCTCTCTCTCTCTCTCTCTCTCTCTCTCTCTCTCTCTCTCTCCCCTTCCGCCTTCGCCATTGTGCACTCTAGGTTTACAATAGTGCAGATGATAGCGGCTGGCGTGTGTCGGCGCACACGGCGGAATGTGGGGCGGGAAGTCAGGCCTACTGGCAGATAATTTGATACGAAATTACTTTAAGGTTTGGTGTCTCTTTCAGTTCCACAGGATGGAGGACGGCTAATGGGCTGGAACTCTAACGCCCTCAGGGCTGATCTGGTACTTGTAGACTCTCTGTCCCAGTATCACTTCGTGACCAGTTTCTGGAGCGTTGGTTGGAGCTACTTCATCCACCTTTCTATCTCCGTGAAAAGAGAGGCTTGCTCCACGAATTACGGCGAAAAATGGGCCCTGAGTTCTATACGTCTCCATTACGCACCGAGTCGGTGCGAACTAAGTAAGTTCGCGCTGATCTATGTGTCTGACCGTTGGCATTTCTCTTGATAGGCCAGTCAGTCTGCGGTTGTACACGTGCATGTGCAGTTATTGAACACGCGCGCTAGCAAACATACACATATGCGTATGCGCTTGCGCGCATACACATGATATGCACGCGCACGCATACATACACGGATACACACATTCACGCATACACATAAACAAACACACACACACATCAGACCTAAACACTCACACACACACCCTCTCTCTCTCTCTCTCTCTCTCTCTCTCTCTCTCTCTCTCTCTCTCTCTCTCTCTCTCTCTCTCACTCACTCACTCACTCACTCACGTGCAAGGACAGACATGCACGCACTCGCACCCACACGCGCTCGGGTGCGCAAGACCTGTTTAAACATACAGACATCGCACTTTATATCTTCACACATGATCTCCTTTTCTTGCTTGCTGGAACACATAGACGGAAATGACTGTCAAACGAGACACGTACATTGTAATCTTAAAGATGAAAAGGGAGTGGTTGCCGGGGTCTTACTGAAACAAAGTGTAAAGTAAATCGTGACATTAGGTCCGACCGATTGTTTCTTTCTCAGAGTGTAGCTTGGCTCTGAAAAGGACCGTTTGTTGACGGCGTAAACACTCGAGCAAGGAGTAAATCTCAAGAGTTCTCACGATATATGAAATGTGTTGATTCATAAAGCTGGTGGTACAAAGTACGCCACCGCAGAAGCTTACTAATATCTTACCCAGCTTTGACCAAAACGGGAAGCGCGTGGATAAGCTTGACAAGCCAGGTGCCAGTTCAGGTTATTTTGGTTTTCGTAGAACTGGCCAAACGTGTGTCACTAATGCTTAACACATCTCACGTGACAGTCAGATGACATCCACGTGCTCAGAAATACGGCGAGTTGCCCGCTCTTCTCGAAGAAGAAAAACGCAAAAACACCAAACACGTGGCAAAAGTAGTATATTAAAATCGTTAAGTTACATGATAACAGTAACATTTGTGCTGTTATTTTCCAATGATTGAAATGTCAACTTACGGACATAAAGCCAGTGCTTAATTAGAGAACGCTAATGCCGCACAGTGTGTCCAGACACAAAAATCGGGCCCGCATGCGGATGTTCATGTCTGGCCGAGACCAGCTGCCGAGCGCCGTGCTCCGCCATCTATTTCTTTTTCAGGTCGCGTGCAAAGCGCTCGTTCTAATAATTACTTATACACATAGGAAGAAACCGTAAAAAAGCAACAGTGTTGATTTCGTAGCAGTCCCAAAAGTGTTTGTCGTGGTCACGGGAACGAATTTTTGTTCTCATGTCCGACGAACTCGATTTAGTGTTTAGAGACACGCGATTTACCTGTGTTACGTCTATTTAAAGCCTCGCGCGCGGTATTTTTAGGTCTGGCCGAGACTGAAACATATACTTTGAGTCGTGACTGTCAGTCTTGGCGGACCCTTGCTCGAAAGAGTCTTGAAAGTGTTTGTTTTTGTCAACGGGCGCGTTAGTTTGGCCCAAAATCTCGAGAGAATCGCGAGGGCTATGCGTTCCTACGTTCCTCGCTCATCTCGCCGTGAAGGCGGGAGGCCGAGGGAGGTCCTGAGCTCCCTCGATGCTTCCCGCTGCAGTGACCCGGATGAGCCAAAATGGCGGAGACAGTGCGAGTTGGGCTGGTGTTCGGAGATAACAGTGCTGTAATGTGCTTCTCAAGGTCCGAGAATGGAAAAGTGTGCATACACGGAAGTATTTGCTCTTCGAGTGTTCATTTGTATATCTTGAGAAGTGGGTGTATGATGATGTTTGTCCATCGGGATCGATGAGGACCATAAATGTCATCATTTCATCTGGTTGTGGGTCCTCAGATGGCTGGTGAGACCAATCCGGGCCCGAAAGAGTCTGTTGCAGTGAGGACAGTGAAGTGCAGATGGCTGACCAGGGGAAGACGAACTGCTGGCTCTGGACTTCCTGGTGGCTCGCTTCACAGCAGCATCACTCGATCTTCTCTGTTCAAAAGCTGCTGCACCAGCATGGACTCTACTGCGCCAGGCAGAGCGGTCTGAAGCAACACTCTCCCAGCAGTCAGGATCTATGCAACAGTTCTTCAGAGAGGCTTTTAGGGTGTCCTTGTACCTCTTCTTTTGTCCGCCAAGGGATCGCTTGACCTGTAGTGGGTGTATAGGTTATTTCTGGACATACACTGCCGAAATTTGTTTGATCGCTTGCAAGCACGCAACACCGTATACGTACGCTCTATGAATTATGTCTCTTGAATTGATCGAAATGAATCGAGGCTTAACATTTTCGACAAAATTATCTACAGTTGAACCCGGGTTGCATTTTTTTTTCGTTGAAAAAAGTTCCCGTGCCATTCGATATGACGCCGTGGTGTGTTCTATCAAGTGAAAAACTGATGTGATATCTGAATCGTCAGTTATTTCGTCTATCGGCAACTTCTTCACCGACTCTGGCGCCAGGACGCAGCCATGTTGTTCCGCCTTCCGAGATGATTGGCCGTTTTTCTAGCTGTAGGAGCGTCTTGTATGTATAATGTATGTATAATGTATTTATATTGCGCGCACTTCCAGCCCAAAGGCTGCTCAGTGGCGCATGCACACTCAAAAAAAAAATTGTTACAAATTTTCCATAGTTCGATGATGTCTCTAGTAGGGATCGACTAGGATCCCCTAGTCAGCAAGACGCGCTTGGCGAAAAAGGCACGTCTTGAGGCTTTCCCTGAAGTTCTTCTGCTTTGGCTCCAGACGCAAAGCTTCTGGCAGTTGATTCCATAGGACTGGTGCAGCAGAGCGGAAAGCTCGATCCCCCGACGAAGACCTTGTCGGTGGCACCCTGAGGAGATGAGAAGCACCAGACCTCAGATTTCTAGGGGGGCAGTGTCGGGAGAGCAGCTGCTGCAGGTACAATGGGGCGGTAGGAATGGTCTGGCAGCACTCGAAGGTTTTAGTGAGGATCTTGAAGGCTATACGCTGCCTAACAGGAAGCCAGTGAAGTTTGTGGAGCAGTGGTGTCATTCGACAGTCCTTCCTGCCTCCAAGGATGAGGCGCGCTGCTCTGTTCTGGATGACCTGGAGTCGATCCAGGTGTTTTGATGGAATGCCGTACAATACAGCATTCCCGTAGTCAAGCCTGGATAGGACCAGACTGGTGACAAGAGTCTTGATGACAGGCTGCGTCAGGTATTTCCTAATCTTGCTGATGTTTAGCAGATGGAAATTGCATGTCTGGCACACACGTGTAATATGGCAGGAGAAGTCCATCTCGGAGTTAAACACGACTCCGAGATTGCGGGCTAATTTTGTTGGAATGACGATGCTGTCACCTATCCGCAGACTGACCTGATCCATTTTCTGAAGCTGTTGCCGGGTTCCCAAAATGAGAAACTCTGTCTTGTCATCATTCAGCTTCAGCAGATTCGATGACATCCACTCCCTGATGTCAGTGACACACTTGTGCAGTCGCTGCACTGATGTTGCAATTTGGTCATGGTTTGCACTGACGTAGAGTTGGTTGTCGTCAGAGTACATGTGGAACGGGATCTCATGTTTTCTCATGATATCTGCAACAGACAGGATGTAAATGGTGAAGAGCAGCGGTCCGAGGACGGAGCCCTGTGGTACGCCGCACTCCAGGATCCCCGGTGATGACGTGGCGTTGTTCACTTGCACGCACTGCATGCGCTCACTGAGATAGGATCTAAACCATGATAGGGCCACTCCTTTGATCCCAATCCTTTCTTCTAGTCTCTTTAACAACATCTGGTGGTCGATGGTGTCAAAGGCTGCTGAGAGGTCCAGCATGATCAAGAGCATGATCTTCCTCTCGTCCATTGCCATCATGATGTCATTGTGGATTTTAATGAGCGCCGTCTCTGTGCTGTGGTGCGGTCTGTAGGCTGACTGGAAGGGCTCAAAGAGGCTGTTTTCGGAAAGATGTTGAGTCAGTCTGCGTGCAACCACCTTTTCCAATACCTTTGAGAGAAAGGAAAGATTGGATACAGGTCTGTAATTAGTCAGAATTTCCTTGTCGAGGGATGGTTTCTTCAAGAGTGGGAGTATGATGGATTTCTTGAAGGCAGTTGGAAATTCTCCTGTGGAGAGGGAGGTGTTTATGATGTGAGTGATGGAATTGATCAAGTGTGGTAGTAGCTTCTTCAACAGCCATGTAGGGATGACGTCGAGATGGCAGCTCTTAGACGGAGCTCTTTCTACAACTGCCTTGACCTCGGTGGCAGATGTCTGCTGGAGGATGGAAAGTTCTGGTGGTATGTTGCCTGCATTGTCTTCGCATACGAAAGCGCGACCTTGATCGAGCTTTCGCCGAATCGTCTCAACTTTCTGAGCGAAGGAAGTGGCGAAGTCGCTGCACAGTTGCGAGTCACTAGAATGTGAGGGGAGTTCTTACACGCCCTCGACTAGCCATTCAGGGAGAATCTCGAGATTTGTGGCCTAACAAACGCGCCCACTGTGACTGAGCTCAACGGTTGCCAGTGTACCGAATCACTCAGTAAACAACATTTCGATTTGAATAATGTAGCGATTTAAACGAACTATTCATATATTCCACATAGAGCTTTAAGAAATTGATATCACCATTCGGTTATGGTTTCTTTGTATGTGTTTAAGTGACTCCTAAAATGAGGGTTTTGAATGCGAACTGGAGAAAACAAATGCCGGACATTTGCTTACGTGTATGAGCGCAAAATATGCCGCTTGCAGGGCTAAAATGGGTGGGATTCAACCGAATTGTGTTACTGGACACTGAGTGTGCGGCATTATATATCAAAATATATCAAAATATCATTTTTGCGAGTTTGTGAAAACATTTAGTCTCTCCAAGCGGCTCGAAATTTACATCAGGTGCACGCAAAGGAATGTAAAATGTTTCCTGCAAGCATGAGTCCTATCGCGACGCCAGTATATTGAAACAAAACGCTACATTTGAACGGTAGTGAGACATCTTGCCAAGAAGGCTTTCGCCGAGCTTTAGGGAGTCTGAGACACAACGAGACGGAACCCCCAACGGATGTCAACTGATAACGACACAGACGACTTGAGACGATTAGCATGTATAAGCTAGGTATGACAACGGCACAGAGTTGATCTCTTCGTCACCAAGCAAAACATGGTTCCACTCAGCAACGTGGTCGGCAGTCTCGACTGCTTTCTATCTGTTCGAGTATTGAATGTTTATTTTTTAATTTTTTATTTTCGAGTGATTCGACAACAGTTTGGCCGTTCTTGGTGTTGTCCATAAGGCAAAAAAAAACACTAGTGTTTTTTTAAGTGGTCATCCGAACTCACGAATTTGATCAAATTGCACGATTTGAAACAATGTGTTATGAGAGTCATAATACAGTGATGCTTGTACGATGCAGACAAACTGTTTTAGTCTCCGAAATACACAAGTTAAAATGGTGTCAAACAAAACAACAAGAAGAAACATTTGTTACTCACTGTGGACACTGACGAGTGAGCCTCAGCATTGCACAGCGAGGTGATTCCAGCATCGTGTGTGCCTTCTCAACGACCGCGAAATCCCAAAGGTCACTGATTCCCTGATAAAAATAAACAAGCGTGAGTCGGAGTGTGTGTGTGTGTGTGTGTGTGTGTATGTGTGTGTGTGTGTGTGTGTGTGTGTGTGTGCGTGTGCGTGTGTGTGTATTGTGTAAATGTGTGTGTGTGTGTGTGCGTGCGCAGTTTATTGAATGTGAATATGCGATCGCACACACGTTTGCCTGCATTTGTGAGTTAGGACTATAGAAGCGCTTTAACGACTGCTCCGAAACGTTCGAGGCAGGCAGTATGACGTCAGCGGGTTGGGCGAAAATCGGCTTCGACCGTACATGTGTGCGTGTGTGTGCGTGCGTGTGTGTGCGTGTGTGTGTGTGTGTGTGTGTGTGCGCGCGCGCGCGCGCGCGCGAGAGAGAGAGAGAGAGAGAGAGAGAGAGAGAGAGAGAGAGAGAGAGAGAGAGAAAGGAGAGAAAGAGAGAAGGAAAGAGAAAGAGAGAGAAAGAGAAAGAGAGAGAAAGAGAAAGAGAGAGAGAAAAGAGAGAGAGAGACAGAGAGACAGAGAGAGAGAGAGAGAAACACACAGAGAGAGAGAGAGAGAGAGAGAGAGAGAGAGAGAGAGAGAGAGAGAGAGAGAGAGAGAGAGAGAGAGAGAGAGAGAGAGAATTCACAATCAATGACCGACGTACCTCCATGCAGCACACCAAGACTGGCTTGGGTACCGTTTTCATAAATTGATACACCCCCACCCCCCACCCCCAACCCCCCACCCCCCACCTCCAGCCCGACATGTGCCGCACCACGTTGAGAATAGATGCAGCATGGAGCACTTAAACCCTTGCATTGGAGCCGAGGAGGCTGACAACTTAAAAATCCACAGATCCAGAAGAGCACAAACCTCAGGTCCGTCCACCCACGCACATGACCCGAGTGCAAAGGTGCTTCCTTTGACATTTACTGTTGCCAGCAGCTTTCTTTGAGAGGCGCTGTTATGGCCGTAGTTAGGGCAGGACCGGACTGGACTCATGGGGTCTTACGGCCTATCAGTCTTTTAGGGCCACTGAAGGCCCATCACTGAGTCTCGGGAACTAGTTAGAATAAGATGAAGTCAAGTTACGACTTCCCATTTATTTGCCTGCGAGTAAAAGCGTAGGGAGACGCGGTGGGTCAATTCTTATCACCAATTCACAGGGGTAGTAGGGTGAGATCGTATGTGGAAGGAAGGGAGCCAAATGTGGAAGAAGACAGGAAAAGGGGCTGGAGGTGGGGATGGGGGAGGAGGGAGCAAAGAGGATGAAGTTGTCATCGGTGTGGGGATTTTCCCTCCTAAACACGCATGTAGGAAACACAAGGGCGAAAGAAGGAAGAGTGGGAGAGAAGGGCTGGGGGCGCAAAAGACAGGGACGCGATGTGGGAGTGGTGGTGGGGGAGGGGGTGGGGTGGGATGCGGTGGGGAAAATGTAGTACATGGAAATAGTCTTGCACGACGGAAGTGAGAGAAGGAAGGGGAAACACCATTCCATCCAGGCGGGTAGAGTACCTGTGATGTGCGGGGGAGGGGTGGGGTAAGTGTGGGTGTGTCTGGGGAAACCTTTCGTTTATGGAAATAGTTGAGGGAGTTGAGCAGGATAGTGCTAAAATATTTACGCGCCGAGACAGCAACAAAGAGTGAGGCAGTGATAAGCAATAGGTCACCCTCCCACGGACGAAGTCGCGTGAGGCAACACGTGCGGGGATCGTTTGTCTGTGGAAGGAGAGCACCGCAGGGCGGGAGAAGTGCTGCGTGGGTGTTCTGCAGTAGCATCTTAGCATCGTCCGCGCCGCCTGACTCCAAGAGGTAGTCAGAGCCAGAGAGCACGAGGCAGCAGTGCGTCAGAACCCAACGAGAAATGAGGTGGTGGGTGGTATTGATAAAGTTACTTTTCGCCCCTAATAAGTAAGAGGCGGTAGCGAAGACGAAGTGCTTGGCAGTACAAAAAGAGATGAGTGGCTGTGGAAGAGGAGATGCGAGGCAGTTGAAGAGGAGATTCGTGGCAGTGGAAGAGGAGGTGCGAGGCAGTGGAAGAGGAGGTGTGTGGCAGTGCAAGAGGAGGTTGTAATGGGGAAATAGGTTTTCGGAAGTATCTCACCTGAGGGAGAGACTTGATTTTTGCTGGTACGTTGAGAGTGAAGTTGGTGGTCCAAAGACTGTATAAAGATTGAAGTGGAGGATGGATGGGAGTTGAGTTCTGCCCCGGGGTGGTGATTGGTGTTCGCTCTGAGATGAGAGTTGTGGTGAGTAGAAATGATCGTGAGTTTGTTGTGAAAAGATAGCGATATAGGAGAGTGCAAGAAGACAGAGATCAGTCCGCCTACTGAGAGGAGAGAGGGAAGATCGGTCCCCACACAGCAGAGAGAGGCAGACGAACAGAAGAGAGAAGCAGACGAAGGAGAGAGAGAGAGAAGCAGACGAACAGAAGAGAGATCGGCACCGCACACACAGCAGAGAGAGAGAGAGAGAGAGAGAGAGAGAGAGAGAGAGAGAGAGAGAGAGAGAGAGAGAGAGAGAGAGAGAGAGCGGGCAGTGTTGGTAAAAGCTAGGTTGGTGCGAGATTTTTACACGGGTCGATAGCTTTTTACCTTGTCGAGGGCTGACCTACATATTTTATGTTTTTATGTAAGAAGGCTGACCGAACTTTTACTTGTGCTTTTACATTTTTTCCGTTGAGAGTTGAGTATGAGAAGAGAGTATATGTAATTTTATAAGATATGGTTATTAAGGATGCTGTGTTTGAGCCATTTACAAGTCTTTATGTTCAACATAAAAATACTCGTAACAGGAGTAGAAAACAAAACAAATAGTTACATTTGCATATGGCTGTGGAAGAGAAGGTGCGTGACATTGGAAGAGGAGGTGCATGGCAGTGGAAGAGGAGGTGCGTGACAGTGGAAGAGGAGGTGCGTGGGAAGGGAAGAGGAGGTGCGTGACAGTGGAAGAGGAGGTGCGTGGCAGTGGAAGAGGAGGTGCGTGACAGTGGAAGAGGAGGTGCGTGACAGTGGAAGAGAGGTGCGTGACAGTGGAAGAGGAGGTGCGTGACAGTGGAAGAGGAGGTGCGTGGCAGTGGAAGAGGAGGTGCGTGGCAGTGGAAGAGGAGGTGCGTGGGAAGGGAAGAGGAGATGCGTTGCAGTGGAAGAGGAGGTGCGTGGGAAGGGAAGAGGAGGTGCGTGGCAGTGGAAGAGGAGGTGCGTGACAGTGGAAGAGGAGGTGCGTGGGAAGGGAAGAGGAGGTGCGTGGCAGTGGAAGAGGAGGTGCGTGGCAGTGGAAGAGGAGGTGCGTGGGAAGGGAAGAGGAGATGCGTGACAGTGGAAGAGGAGGTGCGTGGGAAGGGAAGAGGAGGTGCGTGGCAGTGGAAGAGGAGGTGCGTGGGAAGGGAAGAGGAGATGCGTTGCAGTGGAAGAGGAGGTGCGTGGCAGTGGAAGAGGTGCGTGGCTGTGGAAGAGGAGGTGCGTGACAGTGGAAGAGGAGGTGCGTGGCAGTGGAAGAGGAGATTCGTGGCAGTGGAAGAGGAGATTCGTAGCAGTGGAAGAGGAGGTGCGTGGCAGTGGAAGAAGAGGTGTGTGGCAGTGGAAGACGAGGTGCATGGCAGTGGAAGAGGAGGTGCATGGCAGTGGAAGAGGAGGTGCGTGACAGTGGAAGAGGAGGTGCATGGCAGTGGAAGAGGAGATTCGTGGCAGTGGAAGAGGAGATTCGTAGCAGTGGAAGAGGAGGTGCGTGGCAGTGGAAGAAGAGGTATGTGGCAGTGGAAGAGGAGGTGCGTGGCAGTGGAAGAGGAGGTGCGTGGCAGTGGAAGAGGTGGGTGGCAGTGGAAGAAGAGATGCGTGGCAGTGGAAGAGGAGGTGCGTGGCAGTGGAAAAGGAAGTGCGTGGCAGTGGAAGAGGAGGTGCGTGGCAGTGGAAGAGGAGGTGCGTGGGAAGGGAAGAGGAGGTGCGTGGCAGTGGAAGAGGAGGTGCGTGGGAAGGGAAGAGGAGATGCGTTGCAGTGGAAGAGGAGGTGCGTGGCAGTGGAAGAGGAGGTGCATGGCAGTGGAAGAGGAGGTGCATGGCAGTGGAAGAGGAGGTGCATGGCAGTGGAAGAGGAGGTGCATGGCAGTGGAAGAGGAGGTGCGTGGCAGTGGAAGAGGAGGTGCGTGGCAGTGGAAGAGGAGGTGCGTGGCAGTGGAAGAGGAGGTGCATGGCAGTGGAAGAGGAGGTGCATGGCAGTGGAAGAGGAGGTGCGTGGCAGTGGAAGAGGAGGTGCATGGCAGTGGAAGAGGAGGTGCATGGCAGTGGAAGAGGAGGTGCATGTCAGTGGAAGAGGAGGTGCATGTCAGTGGAAGAGGAGGTGCGTGGCAGTGGAAGAGGAGGTGTGTGGCAGTGAAAGAGGAGGTGCGTAGCAGTGAAAGAGGAGGTGCGTGGCAGTGAAAGAGGAGGTGCATGGCAGTGGAAGAGGCAGTGTGTGGCTGTGGAAGAGGAGATTCGTGGCAGTGGAAGAGGAGGTGCATGGAAGTGGAAGAGGAGGTGTGTGGCAGTGGAAGAGGAGGTGCATGGCAGTGGAAGAAGAGGTGCATGGCAGTGGAAGAGGAGGTGCATGGAAGTGGAAGAGGAGGTGTGTGGCAGTGGAAGAGGAGATGCATGGCAGTGGAAGAGGAGGTGCGTGGGAAGGGAAGAGGAGATGCGTAGCAGTGGAAGAGGAAGTGCGTGGCAGTGGAAGAGGAGATGCGTGGCAGTGGAAGAGGAGGTGTGTGGCAGTGGAAGAGGTGTGTGGCAGTGGAAGAGGAGTTGCGTGGCAGTGCAAGAGGATATGCGTGGCAGTGAAAGAGGAGGTGCATGGCATTGGAAGAGGAGATGTGTGGCAGTGGAAGAGGTGTGTGGTACTGGAAGAGGAGGTGCGCGGTAGTTGAAGAGGCAGTGTGTGGTAATGCAAGAGGAGATGGCCTAGACGGTAAACTTCTTTTTGTAGTTGTAATTCCAGAGCGAGATAACAGATAAGCTCCAAAGTTTTAAGAATTGTTTCTTGGGTGAAACCTGACCTTGCTTTACATTTAATCAGAATCCTTTTAACTTCTTGAATTGCTTTCTGAATAATGAACTCATTAACTAACGAACTTACGTACTAACTAACCGACTGAAAAACATGGTGAGTATTAAGTTTATATTCACTAGTTTTTTTTTTGTTTTTTTTTTTACGGGTACGGGAATACCGCGTGATCGTTTTTGTGCAAACGTACTGTCTGACTGTGTCACATCCCACTCCACATTATCTTTATTCTGCTTTACTTGCGCACAAACCCTCGTGGTGCTTTCGTGTCGTGTAAATGGGAGACATGTGTGTGTGCACAGTGCATGTGTACTGCCATTGAGGGAAGTCCTTTAGCCTAGAGGACAACGAAATAGCCCGTTCTGTCAACTCTGGTGGCAAACAGAACTGTATCTGCACGCTTAATTTTTTCCTTCTAAATTGCAACATGTCCAGAACGCATAAATTCAAATAGGCGTAAACAATCAATCATTGCACATGAACTAATAATAGTAATATTTAGAACTGATTTTAGTGCGCTTTGTGATGATGCAACAATATAGAAATCGTCCAACTAAGGTATCCAACTAAATCCGTTTGAGTAGGCCAGTCAAACTTGTGCTGCCGTATGTCTACTCCAGTCAGACTTGTGCTGCCGCATGTCTACTCCAGTCAGACTTGTGCTGCCGTATGTCTACTCCAGTCAGACTTGTGCTGCCGTATGTGTACTACAGTCAGACCTGTGCTGCCGCATGTCTACTCCAGTCAAACTTGTGCTGCCGTATGTCTACTACAGTCAGACTTGTGATGCCGTATGTCTACTACAGTCAGACTTGTGCTGACGCATGTCTACTACAGTCAGACTTGTGCTGCCGTATGTCTACTCCAGTCAAACGTGTGCTGCCGCATGTCTACTCCAGTCAGACCTGTGCTGCCGCATGTCTACTCCAGTCAAACTTGTGCTGCCGTATGTGTACTACAGTCAGACCTGTGCTGCCGCATGTCTACTCCAGTCAAACTTGTGCTGCCGTATGTCTACTTCAGTCAGACTTGTGCTGCCGTATGCTACTTCAGCCAGACTTGTGCTGCCGCATGTCTACTTCAGTCAGACTTGTGCTGCCGTATGTCTACTCCAGTCAGACTTGTGCTGCCGCATGTCTACTCCAGTCAGACTTGTGCTGCCGCATGTCTACTCCAGTCAGACTTGTGCTGCCGCATGTCTACTCAGTCAGACTTGTGCTGCCGTATGTCTACTCCAGTCAGACCTGTGCTGTCGTATGTCTACTCCAGTCAGACTTGTGCTGACGCATGTCTACTCCAGTCAGACTTGTGCTGCCGCATGTCTACTCAGTCAGACTTGTGCTGCCGTATGTCTACTCCAGTCAGACCTGTGCTGTCGTATGTCTACTCCAGTCAGACTTGTGCTGACGCATGTCTACTCCAGTCAGACTTGTGCTGCCGCATGTCTACTTCAGTCAGACTTGTGTTGCAGTATTTCTACTCCAGTCAGACTTGTGCTGCCGTATGCTACTTCAGTCAGACTTGTGCTGTCGTATGTCTACTCTAGTGAGGCTTGTGCTGCCGTATGTCTACTCAGTCAGACTTGTGCTGCAGTATGTCTACTCCAGTCAGACTTGTGCTGCCGTATGTCTACTCCAGTCAGACTTGTGCTGCCGTATGTCTACTCCAGTCAGACTTGTGCTGCCGTATGTCTACTCCAGTCAGACTTGTGCTGCCGTATGTCTACTCAGTCAGACTTGTGCTGCCGCATGTCTACTCCAGTCAGCCTTTACTGCGGCATGTCTACTGCTAAGAAATTTCGTATTTTAGAAAAGTGTCGGCTGTAAACACTGCAAGATATTTCACCACCAAAACATGGATGCCATCGGTACAGTCCGTCCTTTGAATTATAGGCTTACAGCTACCACGTTTCATCACTGCTCATGGATACTTCATTATTAATTACTTCACTGTTCGATGGAGGATGGACGGACGGACGGACGGACGGACAGATGGATAGATGAATTGATGGATGGGTGGGTGGGAGGTGTGTGTGTGTGTGAGTGGGTGGATGGATGGGTGGATGGATGGATGGGTAGGTGGGTATGGGTGGGTGGGTGGGTAGGTGGGTGGGTGGGTGGGTGGGTGGGAGGATGGATGGATGGATGGATGGATGGATGGATGGATGGATGGATGGATGGATGGGTGGATGGATGGATGGATGGATGGATGGGTGGATGGATGGATGGATGGATGGATGGATGGATGGATGGATGGATGGATGGATGGATGGATGGATGGGATGGGTGGGTGGGTGGGTGGGTGGGTGGGTGGATGGATGGATGGATGGATGGATGGATGGATGGGTGGGTGGATGGATGGATGGATGGGTGGGTGGATGGGTGGGTGGATGGGTGGATGGATGCTTGCAAAGATGGATGCATGGTTGGATGCGTGGCAGGATGCATGGATGGATGCTCGGATGGACGGATGGATTGATGAATAGATAGACAGATGGATGAGACCTTAAGAAACCTAGGTCTAGTGTGTGATACGCATTCACAACATCAAAATCACGCACTATAAAGATCCTGACGCTCATGTCCTCGACGGGTGGGTGTCGGCCACAGTAAAAACACCCAGCACGCACAATCTCTCCTTTGTGGAAAACAGTGTGCCAGCGCCCTTGGCAGCAGGACACTGGTCTCATTGACTTGAGACACTACACACTGAGAGGCAGCCTCGACATCGGCTGAAGCGCTTTGAGTCTCACTGAGTGGGAGTATCGCTCGGTATAAGAGTGTTTAATAATAATAATAATAATAATAATAATAATAATAATAATAATAATAATAATAATAATAATAATAATAATAGTAATAATAATAATAATGAACGGATGTGGCTTCACGGCTCCACCAGCTTTGTAGACTGTAGTAATGAGCGCTTTTGCGCGGGATTCGTCTGCCGATAGGGGGCGCTTGCAAGCCGCGTCACTGACTCGCTAGCAGCAATGGCTGACAGTGTTGTTTTGGTTGGTGAGGCGAAATGATTTGACGATGGTGAACAAATACTGCGTGGTTAACTGCAACAGACCTGGCGGTCATGAGTTCCCAGAGTACGGGCTATATAAAAGTTAGTTATACTCTCCTGAGGCAAAGAAACACTCGCAGAATCCTTCAGGGCAGAGTGTAAAGTCTCACAAGTTTCGTCTCCAACATCGAGCAATTCCGGCTGATGTAGAGAGAATGTGTTGCTATGCTCTACCCTTTAACTATTATCATGTCGTTCTTCCTGTCTGCCTTCCTTCTTTCCCCTTCGTCTTCCCTCCTCCTCCTCCTCCTCCTCCTCCTCCTCCTCCTCCTCCTCCTCCTCCTCCTCCTCCTCCTCCTCCTCCTCCTCCTCCTCCTCCTCCTCCTCCTCCTCCTCCTCCTCCTCCTCCTCCTCCTCCTCTTCCTCCTTCTCTTTCCTCTCTTCTCTCTCCTCCTCTCTTCTCCTTCCTCCTTTTCCTTCCTCCTCCTCCATTATGATATTCCTCCTCCATCCTGATCCTCCTCCTCCCTCCTCTTCCTCCCTCCTCCTCCTCCCTCCTCCTCCTTTCTCCCTTTCCTCCTCTTTTTTCCTCCTCCTCTTTCTCCTTTCTCCTCCTCCTTCTCCTTCTTTCTCCCTCTCCTCCTCCTCCTCCTCCTTTCATCTCCTTTTCTTTTCTTCTCCCCCCCTCCTTTCTCCTCCTCCTTTCTCCTTCTCCTTTCTTCTCCTCCTATACTTACTTCTCCTCCTCCTTTCTTATCCTCCTCCTTTCTCTTCTCTCCTTCCCCTCCTTTCTCCTCCCTCCTTTATCCTTCCTCTTTTTTCTCTCTGCAGTTTCCTCCCTCCCTTCTATCTCCTCCCTCCTTACTCCTCCCTTTTTTCTCCTCCTCCTTTCTCCTCCTTCCTTTCTCCTCCCTCCTTTCTCCTCCCTCCTTTCTTCTCCTTTTCTCCTCCCTCCTTTCTCCTCCCTGTTTCTTCTCTTTCCTTTCTCCTCCCTCTTTTCTCCTTCCTTCTTTCTCCTCTCTCCGTGCTCCTCCCTCCGTTCTCCTCCCTCCATTCTCCTCCCTCCTTTCTCCTCCTCCTTTCTCCTCTTCCTTCCTCCTACTCCTTCCTCCTCCTCCTTCCTCCTCCTCCTTCCTCCTCCTCATTCCTCTTACTCCTTCCTACTCCTTCGTCCTCCTTTCTCCTTCCTCCTTTCTCCTCCCTCCTTCCTTCTCCTTCCTTCTCCTCCTTCCTCTTCCTCCTTCCTCCTGCTCTTTCCTCCTCCTCCTCCTCCTCCTCCTCCTCCTCCTCCTCCTCCTCCTCCTCCTCCTCCTCCTCCTCCTCCTCCTCCTCCTCCTCCTCCTCCTCCTCCTCCTCCTCCTCCTCCTCCTCCTCCTCCTCCTCCTCCTCCTCCTCCCTCCCTCCTCCCTCCCTCCCTCCCTCCCTCCTCCTTCCTCCTCCTCCCCCCTCCAGAGCGATCCAAGCAGCGAGATGAAAGGACACAGAATCGCCACAATATCAAACAAGTATGTGTATGTGATTTTAATGTTTATGAGCAATCTAGATTCACATGACGCTACTATTGTGTCTCTGGTTCAGAATCATTTAGCACTAGATCTAGATTACATGTACATGTACGTAGATTGAATCAATCACTGAATCACACACACACACACACACACACACGCGCGCGCGCGTACACACACACACACACACACACACACACACACGCACATACACACAAATAATAAAAAATACTGGTCACGTATAGACAGATGTATTCATCACAACAGAAGACTTCCAATAATTTCTTGACAAAGGAAGTACAAATATGAAAACCTGAGTATACATAAAAAAATTAAATAAAAAACAACAACAACAGATAAAGAAAACCAAAACTATGATGACTAAGGCTTAAGTCACACACACACACAGCGAACAAAAGCACTGTTTTTGGTCCAAACAAACGCTGAACATATCGTTTTTCAGTGTTTCGAGTCTGACCTGGTGTCCCGTGTGTTCTATTTTAAAAACACGTTTGCACGAATATTTTTTGAGCCAAAACACTGTTAAGTAGTGTTTTGATTTGCGTCAATTGTCATGCGGCGGCGGCAAAATGCCGTCATTTAGTCACAATGTATATGCGGAGCTTGCGGTCGCCGCATGGAATCGCCACTTGACGCCACTCGGCGGCGCCCCCTAGCGGCGAGTTGCTCCCCTTTGCCCGCGCAAAAGCGCTCATTCCAGAGACTGCCCAAAACACCGGTGTTGGTTGTGAAATGAACAAGTGAAGACATTTCCCCAGGCAAATTACGATTCCCTGTGCGGAACACGTGGGACCACTAGCCCTAATTGACTCCTCCTCAGTGGGAGCCGCCAGCCAGAACAGTGGACCAGGAAGTGGGAGGAAGGGGAAAGGGCAGCACTCGAAGTACAGCAGTCTGCTGCTTCCTTAGCACCCCGCAGTCTGGAGAGGATTTCCCAGATCAGCAATTACCTGTCCTGACACAGATGATCAATAATTGCTTCCAGACGGGCACCTACCCTAGTTAAGCGGCTCTTGAAGAAGCAGGACCTGGATCCATAGTCTAGAAGCTGAAATCTGTAGCTTGCAAAAAAAATGGGACGCTAAACATTGAGGGTTACAAGCGTCCACCTGGGCTAAATGGAGAGTCTAGACATAGAGCTATGTGGTCTAGGTAGGCGGACATTCTGAATTGGTTTGTTTGGCCGCCATGACACTTTTCAAAATGGCCGCCACAATCTACACTTTTCTTTATATATCAGCTAATATTTGGGATAAAATCAAAAACATGGAGTCAATTCCTATGTTTTGCATGATGACAAAGTCAATTGTGGCCAAAACATAACCCTAGCATTCACATTTTCTATCAAAAATTAAATATTTGACAAAATAGCTAGGCGATATACGAATTCGGTAAGTATTATCTTTCAGAATTTGCTATCTTAAACAATGCATATCAGTGTGGTCTGGATGAAATGTTTACTACTAGAACAATGTAGTTTAGGTGGGTGGATATTCTAAATTTGCTTTGGATGGCCATGATGACAGATTTAAAACGGCTGCCAACATCGGGATTGGCGTAAAACTGCCTCACGAGTTCGTATAGGCAGATTGGCAAACAAAACAACCATGTCTACGTGATTTGGCAAGAAAAGTACAAGTATGCTGTAACACATAGGAATGGAGTGGTACTTTGCAGTGGTCGGGGCTGATTTTAAACAAAACAATATTTTCATGTGCACATGTTGTATTTCCATTTGAAATTGTGCATTGAATTTCTGGGCAATCAACATTGCTTAGAAATAAACATCTCACACATGAAAGAGCATTAGACAGGAAGAGATACATCAGATATTCTTCTTGAATTGCAGAAACAAAGTTTACTCCATGTTGCTTTGGAGAATAACAAATAAAAATCAACGATTTGAAGAAAATACACACACTGGGTGATGATATAAACTGAAAATTTTAATACTTCTGAAATATGAACGATACTGCTTAGCATGCTTATCATGGTAATTATGCACTTTCAGTACACAACAACTCTGACTCTTCAGCTGTGTCTGCACGAAGGACAGTGTCGTCGGACACAGAATGGCCAGCAACATGAAGGAGACGAACAAGGTCTTTTGATCTTGTGGCTTGGTGCACTGTGAGACCAATGCCCAGATGCTTGGGCGTCATTTTTCGTCTTCTTCATGTTGTGAAGACAATATCTTGACGTATGATATGATCCAACGGTATCACAGGAATGGCAATGTGATGATTCCAAGGAATTTCCTGCACGGAACAGGCAAAGGATATGAGGCAAATGACAACATTGACATTCTTGAGGAAACTCTGAGTGGCACAGGGAAATTTCATGCCAGCCAGTACATCGCTCTCCGACGCAAAGCACCACTGCAGCCAGAAATGGACATTCAGATAAAGACAGCTTTTCCAAAAGTTGTTCATGCACCTGCTGAGATGACAAACCTGCAAAACATCAACATGACCAATACAAAGCCAGAACCTGTATTTGCACAATGTGCCGGAAGCATGTTATTTGCCAAATCACCAGAACATCGCCGAGGCAAACACACAGGACCTAGCATGGATCATGGTAGACAGCACCAGCCAGATGATCAGGTTGTTCCAGGTTGGAGTGGTTTCAACCAGAAGGTGAGCACTTGTGATCCACCACTGACAGAAGTTGGTCCAATGCCAATCCTGAATTCCCCAGCCCACGAATTCCCCACAGTATGAACCGTCATGCAGAACTGCAAATCAATGACTGAGAAGCTTGGAGAGAAATACACGGTGATCACTTTTGATGAGCAGATGTACTCAAAAGCGAAGATGTTACAGTGGGACCAACTGGACAGCTGTAAGGACTTGGTCATCATGCTAGGAGGGTTCCACACCTCAATGAACGTCTGCAAAGTTGTGGGAAGTACATGGATTCATCAGGCATAGCAAACATCTGGGTAGAAAGTGGCGTACTTGGTGAGGTGACAGCTGAGAACATCATTGACGGAAAAGGTTGAAATAGAGCCATTCGCGTACACAAACTCAGAGTGGAAGCTCTGTGGTCCATTCTTTGGGAGCGCTTCAAAGAATGGGTCACAGAGAATGAGAAGACGGTCAATGGAAGCCTCCAGAATGCAGCAAAAAGAGTCGCTCAAGGCTTTGCCAATAAAGATGACCAAGACATCCAGTCATCCCTGGAGAATCTGTTGTCCTCCATTGAGGAAGTCAAAGTCTTGTTTGATGAGTTCGAATCTTCCTCTTCGGAACATGCAACCTACCAGTACTAGAGGACCTACATGAAACTAGTCTCAATTCTGTTGAGATTCACTCGGTCTCTCCGCAATGGCGACTGGGAACTGTTTCTATCATCATTCGCTGAGATGCTTCCATGGTTCGGAGCGTTTGATCACTTTCATTATACCCGTTGAGGGACAGTCTTTCTGGAGGACATGAAGATGCTTCCGATGACAGCGCCTGAGGTGCACCTGGGCTTCTTGGCCGGCGACTTTGTCACCAAAGAAACGAAACAACTTTTCAACTAGATCGCAGATAATCAAGCGATGAAACACGTCAACAAAACAGGAAAAGTCGCTGGAGGACTTGTTGGCATTACAAGAACAGACACAGCCAGGGACAGGTGGTTTCTGACACTCAGCGCAAGATCTCAGCTGGCTAAGGACACTGAGGCCATGTTTGGCCTGTCAAGTGTTGATGATGAAGATGACAAGCACGACTGTGCGCACAAGGCCTTCGGGAAAAAGAGGTTGAAACAGGATCAAGATGATCTTCAGAAACTCATCAACTTGTTTCAGACATTCAACCCCTTTGCTCACCCATCACCAGACCTGATTTCACTCACAACTTGTGACGTTGCCAGTGATGTTGTGAAACATGACTTGCTAACAGCAGAAGAAACAGGAAATGAAGTCGTCCCAGAGTTTGTGCAAAAAAGATTTGTACTGAAAGAGACCCTTTTCCATGACAGGATCAAAACCAAGAAACTCTGCACCTTGGAGAGCATGTACACACTGTAGTCAACAGTGGATGGAAGCTGGCCACGAAGGAGAATGCAGACGTGATTGAGCTCATCCTGCTGAGTCGTGCACCCACAACTGATACAAGACAACTTTTTCTCGAGCTCATAGATTGTGGCTGCATATCTTGTTCTACAAGACGCTGCAGCTGTTGGTCCAGTGGACAGGGATGCACAAGAGCATGCCGATGCAAAGACTGCAGAAATCCCCACACTTTGACAGGGCTACGCAACTGAGCCTTGAAATACCACTTTGTACCTGAGAAACTAGTGTTCTGTTTCCATAGAGGCATGTAGCCTGCCATACTCGGTGATCCAGAAACGACAAATCGTTTCTTATAATGTTATTTACACATTATTGTGCCATCATCACATGTTCATTTCTGAAAAGGGAAACCTAACGAGTGTAATGCATAAATGTTTGTGCATTATGTTGTACTTTGGTATTTGAAACTGTTCTTATGTATTGAAGAGTCAGAGTTGTTGTGTGCTGAAAGTGCATAATTACCATGATAAGCATGCTAAGCAGTATCGTTGATATTTCAGAAGTATTAAAATTTTCAGTTTATATCATTACCCAGTGTGTGTATTTTCTTCAAATCGTTGATTTTTATTTGTTATTCTCCAAAGCAACATGGAGTAAACTTTGTTTCTGCAATGTTGATTGCCCAGAAATTCAATGCACAATTTCAAATGGAAATACAACATGTGCACATGAAAATATTGTTTTGTTTAAAATCAGCCCCGACCACTGCAAAGTACCACTCCATTCCTATGTGTTACAGCATACTTGTACTTTTCTTGCCAAATCACGTAGACATGGTTGTTTTGTTTGCCAATCTGCCTATACGAACTCGTGAGGCAGTTTTACGCCAATCCCGATGTTGGCAGCCGTTTTAAATCTGTCATCATGGCCATCCAAAGCAAATTTAGAATATCCACCCACCTAAACTACATTGTTCTAGTAGTAAACATTTCATCCAGACCACACTGATATGCATTGTTTAAGATAGCAAATTCTGAAAGATAATACTTACCGAATTCGTATATCGCCTAGCTATTTTGTCAAATATTTAATTTTTGATAGAAAATGTGAATGCTAGGGTTATTTTTTGGCCACAATTGACTTTGTCATCATGCAAAACATAGGAATTGACTCCATGTTTTTGATTTTATCCCAAATATTAGCTGAGATATAAAGAAAAGTGTAGATTGTGGCGGCCATTTTGAAAAGTGTCATGGCGGCCAAACAAACCAAATTCAGAATGTCCGCCTACCTAGACCACATAGCTCTATGTCTAGACTCTCCATTTAGCCCAGGTGGACGCTTGTAACCCTCAACGTTTAACATGTTACACTTTTCTGAACTCAGCTACCCGACTACCAAGCAAACTTAGTAATTAAAGGCCAGTCTCCAATCTTTCTTTTCTGTCAAAATTGTTAGAGAAGTTAGATTTACAGCAGCTGCTGGTACATGTGTCCCAGTATGACCTTTTGTCCCATTTTCAATCCGCGTACCGTGCTCATCATTCCACCGAAACAGCTCTGCTCCGTGTTCTAAACGATCTTCTCGTTGCTTCTGATGATTCCAAAGTTTCTCTTCTTACTCTGTTGAACTTGAATGCCGCGTTCGGCACAATAGACCATGGAATTCTTCTCACCCGTCTTAGAAATGTGTTTGGCATTGAGAACTTAGCACTCTTTCCTGCATACATATCTCTCAGAACGTAGACAGACTGTTTCGATCTCGGGTTTTGCTTCTGATCTTACACCTCTCAAGTACGGAGTCCCTCAGGGCTCTGTTCTGGGTCCTCTGCTGTTTCTACTGTACACCCAACCACTCTCCAATGTAATTGATAGTCATTCAGTCTCTCACAGTGAATTTGCTGATGATACCCAGCTCTACAACTCCTCACATCCCAGTCAAATCCACTCTCTTCTTTCTACCAGCGAACACTGTATCTCTGACGTGAAACGGTGGATGACCCTGAACAAGCTCCAACTCAATGACTCAAAAACTGAAGCACTCCTGGTGGGCGGCGGAGGCGAATCGGATCAGGCCCTCAAACTAACCATTGGTCACAGTGACATCGTCTTCTCTCAGTCTGTTAGAAATTTAGGCGTCATGTTTGACGATGACCTGTCAATGAGAGCTCATATCAACAAAGTCTGTCAGTTAGCATATTATGAGTTAAGGAAAATTAGTACCATTCGTCATTATCTTTCTCAGCAGGCCACCAAAACGCTCATCACATCACTTGTTCTGTCTCGTCTCGACTATGGAAACTCTCTTCTCGCTGGCATCCCTGACACTGCTTAACAAACTCCAGAAAGTTCAGAATTGCGCTGCTAGGCTAGTTTTGCGATGTCCCAAGCGTACCCATGTCTCTCCACTCCTACATACACTTCACTGGCTCCCCATCTCTCAGAGGATAGATTATAAACTTGCTACAATGACAGCGTGCCTTCTCCTATATTGGACCTGTAACCTGGAATAGTCTCCCATTCTGACACTCTGCCTCAGTTCAAAAGTGCTCTAAAGACCCACCTCTTCCGATCCGCCTTTCCCGCTGAGCTGCTTCGCCTTACTTGACCTTGCCTGCAAGTGATGTGTATATTGTACATTTTGTTCTATTTGGTCTATTGGACTTTAGTTTTTGTTTTGACTATGTGTGTAGTGTGTGAGTTTTTGAGGGAATGTGGTGTTGAGCGGTTGTATGAGTGTTGATTCTTTGGATTGCAAACGCCATGAAGAAGGTATGTGCGTAAATAAACTATATTATTATATTATTAATTACACGCTCGTCTCTCAACCAGGCAGCCACAAAGCGGATTACAAAATTTGGCTTGACAATGAATAATACCCCTCCACCCCCATCTCACCCTCCACCCCAACCCCCCAAAATGCCGCATGCAAGCTTTTTTTCCTATTGAAATCACACACGCACATACACACACACGCACGCGCGCGCGCGAACGCACGCACAAACACACACACACAAACACACACACATACACAAACACACACACACATACACAAACACACACACGCAAACACACACGCACGCACACACACACACACACATACATAAAACACACACAACGCACATGAACACATACACACAAACACACACGCGCGCGCTCGCACGCACGCACGCACACGCAATCACACGCAAACACAAACACACACACGCACGCACGCATGCACACGCACGCGTGCACGCACACACACACACGCATACACACACATTCAAACACGCACGCACACACACAAACACAAACACAAACACACACACACTCACAAACACGCACACAGATACACACGCAAAGACATTACACGCAAACACACACACACACACACACACACACACGCACGTACATACACACACGCACACACATGCGCGCGCGCACGCACACACACACACACACACACGCACACGCACACACACACACATAAATACAAACACACACACAAACACAAACACACAAACACACACACATGCACACAAGCACACACACATACACACACACACATACAGACACACACACGCACACGCACGCACACGCACACAAATACAAACACACACACGCACACAAACACACACATACACACAAACAAATACACACACACATACACACATGTACATGCATATGCTTTCTTCAGGCAGTCGCGCACGGTAACAAAGAAACACTCTGCTTCTGTTTCTCTGATACAGACAATTTTTTATGTTCACACACGGTGACACTGGTTTTGTGAAACACACCGATTGACTCCACCCTTCACCATATATGGCTACTCGCGTCATTGTTGGAGGTGTCTTCTGCACAGCAATGGTGTCAGTCGGCGACGAGATATTGCTGACGTCACAGTGGCCGTCTTGCGGGAAGGAAGAAAAGGCGAATGCGAGCAAAACGGGCGCACGGTTTTCATGATCAACGAAGCTCCGCGGCCCATCAGCCTGAAAAGGCTATGTGAGGCCAACAGATGTGATAACAATTCCTTCTAAAGGGTTACATAAATTCAAGATAAAAACATTTTTACAAGTTAAAAGCAAAATATGGACACTGAATGTTATGAAAGTATTCTTAAAAACTTATAATATAAATTTATAAACGTTAAGAATCTCATCTCGGACAGTGTGTGTTCGAAAGGTTGCCGAAGAGTCTGCAGCCACATGTAGGTGTTCACGTCTGATTTGATCCGTCACTCCTCGAACCTCCCAGCTCCAGGCATTCTGAACACAGAGATTATAGTATCTCTGACACAGGTTGGCCACGTGACTTCGGCTCCACATTCCATTGATTTTACCAATCAAAATTCAACATGATCAAAAGACCATTGAGAGTAAAAAGAGACGATTCTATTTCTCTCCAATTATTTATCCCGATAGATAAACACAAATTTGGTGTTTTAATAAAACTAATCTCTGAAATTTTCAGGAAATCATTTGAGAACTACTTTTAGCGCGAACGTCGTCAAAAGGTTGCAAACTGCCTTGAGCACGTGCGATTGTGTATCAGTAATTCACGCAATCTTTGGACCTACTATAAACGCAGCGAAAAGAATTCCTATGGCTCCGGGCTGGTTTCGTGAATCTATGGTTATACTCTCGCAAGTAAATGCTTTCTGGCCGGAACCTGTGGTCTAACTGCCTTCACACTGTTTGACGAGCTCTACTTCGATCATTCGTGTATCGACTGATGGAGTCAGTAAGTGATTTAACCTACATTCCGTCTGTGTCTGTGTTGTGTTGTGTTGTGTCGAGTGGAAGTTTCTTCTGTAGGAATCCGTCCGATTCCGAAGTTCGATATTATCGGATAGCTCAGAAGCAGTTTTTCTAAGTTTAATCCTTCTAAGCATACATTAACTTAATGATTCCTCATCAGCAATAGCACTCAGCGGGTTTCTGTGTGTATCGGTCGAAAAGATTATGCAGACGGGATAGGTTGCCTTACTCGCTCAATGAAGTATAACTATTGCTGTTGTATTCAAAGTCCTTATACTTAGTAGAGTTCACAATATTACCCTCTTGTGATTCGAATTTTACCGCATACAAGTTTTACATTTATGGGAAATCGATGTTTAGAAAATGAATTGACGAAAAACATGGCTGCCAGTATCGAGTGTATCACAACAAGCGGAGGAATACACTGACGATGTGATATGCCATTCAGCGTGGCTGAGACTTTGTGTTCAGAACGGTGGTATGCATGTTATGGAAGAATTAAGGCTATCACGTGACCAACCTGTTGCTGAGACTATATTCACTAGTCTCAGCCACGCTGAATGAGCTCCAGGATAAGCCACGTAGTATCACGTGACTTTGTCAGTGGTCCGACATGCAACTCGCACCACGGTCTTCGACGCACGTCTCCACTGAACAATGTAGCGATTTGAGTGAACTATTGATATATCATATATATAGTCTCGATCAGTCACAGTACTGTTACTTGGGTATGGTTTCTGTGTATGAAGCCTGCGTCGTCTATTCTACACATGAGCGTTTTGCATGCGAATCGAAGCAAAAATGGTAGACGTCCTTGACTCGTATGAGAGCTAGAGCGAGGCAAGGACCGTCCCCATTGACTGCCGGGCAGAACTATATCAAATAGTGGGAAAATAGAACCAGTCCAAAACCTTGGAATCATTTTAGGGAAAAATGAAAAGTCACTGAAATATCTGGGTGAACACGAGGAAACGTGAGCCAAAGGCTGTTTCTGTTTCAGCACATGCGACGGCCTTGACACAGGTACTCGCAGCAAGATGTGGGTTTGCATTCGAGACAGTAAGTCATCTCCTGAATGGATGCAAAGAAAGCAAAGGCACGATCCAGGGTGGTGGAGATAGTGAATCGGGCTGTACACTAAGCCGACCCACGCGCTGTGGTGCTGACCAATCAAATTGTGACTAACTCCCCTTTCACGGGTGACCGCCCCCCATTCAGTGATGTTAATCACACAAAGCCAGGCATCTGTGCGATCAGCACTGCGGAAAAGATCTGCACAGTCATCGAGGTGTCAGTCCCATTTGACGCATTTCTTGATGACTGTTATCAAACCAAGTTTGACAAGTACATGCCGCTGTGCTTGGAGATACAGAAACTTGGCTTCCACTGCAGGATTTATGTGCTGGTGGTAGGGTCGCTGGGAAGCGTTCACGCCCGATTTGTCAGCGGTCTGCACCTCAGTGGCATACCTAAACGCAAAGCACGGAGTATCGCCAAATATGCCTCTGTCAGCGCGATGATTGGATCATGCATTGCCTGGAAACAGAGATGCAGCAAAGTGCTACCATGAGACTTGTCTCACAAAGCGTTATTTCAGGACTTGCAATACTGAAAGTCGCATGCCTGTGTGTGAACTATGTGCCTGTCGGCTTTAGGGCTTACTGATACCTCACGGGAGAATAGGGAGATTGCAACCAAACTGCCCTGTGTTAGACATCGAGTCATGTTGCCACAATAACTTTGTGAATCTCTTAACTGCCGATAGCCTACTGTATCTGGGACCGATAACCGAGAGACTCTCGATATCGTGACGCTACTCTTCTTGTTCGGATTTCGCGTGATGGTTTCTGAGGTCTCTTGAATGTTTCATTCCCTTGTCTATTTTGATGTGATATTCTCAGTGCACCGAAGTGTGTATTTTTTCGAGAATAAAGTCAATTTGATATGTATGTGTATGTGCTTGAGTGCGCACGCGTGTGTGTGCATGCATGAATGCGTGTGTGCTCGTATGTGTGTGCATATGTGTGCGTTTGTGCGTTTTTTGAGTGTGTGTGTGTGTGTGTGTGCGCGCGCGTGTGTGTACATGTGTCTGTGTCTGTGTGCGTGTGAGTGTGTGTGTGTGTGTGTATGTGTGTGTGAATGCGTGAGTGTGTGTGTCTGTGTGTATGTGTGTGTGTGAGTGCGCTTGTGTGTGTGTGTAAGTGTGTGTATTTGCGCGCGCGCGCGCGTGTGTGTGTGCTTGCGTGTGTGTGTGTACGTCTGTGTGTGCAAGTGTGTGTGTGTGCGCGTTCGTGTATGTGTGTGTGCGTGTGTTTGTGTAGGCCTATATATGTGTGTGTACGTGCGTGTGTGTAGGTGTGCGCCCTCGTGCGCGTGTGTGTGTATGTGTCTCTGTGTGTACGTGTGCGTGACTATGTGTGTGCGTATGTGTGTTAGCAGTGGCAGCTATCGCATGTCGTGCTGTCGAGCCACTATACATGGCGTCCACAGCTTGTGCGCGTGTCCAGGGGATTGGCGCTGTGCGTGCTGGATCAGATATGGACGTGAGTGGCACGCGACCAGCCGTCATCATTTCCCCTGTGGCATCCGCCCTGGTGGGGTGGGGGTGGGAGGTGGGGGGTGGTGGGAGTGGGTGTGGGGGGGGTGTGGGGGGGGGTGCAAATGGACACACCGCGCCTTTCTAAACTAACTGGGAAAATCGTGACGACTTGCTTGTACTCTTACACACTCTAGTGAGCATCGTGGTCAGTGAGCTTGCACAGCTTACACAGGCTGACAGGCCGTAACACCTCATTCATCCATCCCTCATCCCTCCCTCCCTCCCCCACTCCCTCCCCCACTCCTTCCTCCCCCCCCCCCTCCCCTGTGAATGGGTATACACCAGTTCCTGCCAGCCCACCCCCCAGTGCTCTCCCCTCTTGCATGAGTACACGGTCAGCCTCTCAGCCTCTACTCGCTTGTTGAAACCATGTCTTTGACAGGCGGTGATGGGCGAGGATGCTTTGGGGTTGGACAATGTGCGAGGCGCAGTGCCGTGGTTCTATCCCTGGGACGGAGAAATCTGGGTTTATTTAAATGTCTCTGTGTCTGTCTTTCTGTCTGTGTGTCATTTTGTGTGTATGTCTGTCTTTCTGTCTGTGTGTCATTTTGTGTGTATGTCTGTCTTTCTGTCTGTGTGTCATTTTGTGTGTATGTCTGTCTTGCTGTCTGTGTGTCATTTTGTGTGTATGTCTGTCTTTCTGTCTGTGTGTCATTTTGTGTGTATGTCTGTCTTGCTGTCTGTGTGTCATTTTGTGTGTATGTCTGTCTTTCTGTCTGTGTGTCATTTTGTGTGTATGTCTGTCTTTCTGTCTGTGTGTCATTTTGTGTGTATGTCTGTCTTTCTGTCTGTGTGTCATTTTGTGTGTATGTCTGTCTTGCTGTCTGTGTGTCATTTTGTGTGTATGTCTGTCTTTCTGTCTGTGTGTCATTTTGTGTGTATGTCTGTCTTTCTGTCTGTGTGTCATTTTGTGTGTATGTCTGTCTTTCTGTCTGTGTGTCATTTTGTGTGTATGTCTGTCTTTCTGTCTGTGTGTCATTTTGTGTGTATGTCTGTCTTGCTGCTTTTTTGCGTAGGCCTTAGGCCTACTGTTTGCATTTACGTACAAGATTTCTCACGGATAGACAATGCTATTTCTGGACTTGATGTGGAGCAAGCATTGGTAAACACGTGCTCGTTATTACAATTCGATTAAAACAGCTTCAGACTGCATTTATAAGTAGCAGAGCCGTCTTTGTTTCTGTCGAAATGAACAGTGAAAAGCAGAAACATTGCACATTGGATAATGGTTGATGACGGTGTATGAGCATGTAGAAAAGAAAAACCTTCAGGGCTTTTATGTAAATGTACGATAAAACCTGTTGTTGAACTAAATGCCTACTACCGTCGGCACGCACGCACACACACACACGCACGCACGCACGCACGCACGCACACACACACACACGCACACGCACGCACACACTCGCGCACGCACACACACGCACGCACGCAAAATGCACACACACAAACACGCACACACGCACGCATGCACACACGCGCACGCACACGCGCACGTACGCACACACACACGCCCGTACGCATGCCCAAAGTTGCTAGAACAGAGAGGGTCGCAAGTCCTCATGTCCTCACACGATTCGTAGGAGGCGACTAATTAAGGCGGTCGTGGCTTTATATGTTCGGAATGCCTCCTGCTGTTGGGCCATACTGGTGGACTTGTCCGAGGAGAGGTGTGCGGAAAAGACTACACGCCACGCAAGCTGGGTTACTGCACCTGGTGGGCTGAGTTTTTACGTAGGCGTTTATGCTCGAAACAGGGCCTCATTGTAACCAATTCTAATGATATTCATTATCAATGGCCTTAAAAAACCTACAATGGCTGATAGGCCGTAAAGCTCCATCCATCCACCCTAGTGATGTAGTAGCGCCTGAAAGCAGAAACAAAATGGAACAAGGGAAGCAACTCTGTTTCTAACGCGAAGTTGCTGTATCTGGTGGGCATAGGGCAGTTTACTAGGGGTGAGGGGATGAGGGATGGGTTGGTGGGGATGGGGGTATATACATGTGTGTGTGTGTGTGTGTGTGTGTGTGTGTGTGTGTGTGTGTGTGTGTGTATGTGTGTGTGTGTGTGTTTGTGTGTGTCCGTCCCCCACAATCCGAGGGGTTGTGGTCTGGGCACTACGTCCCTCACAACAAATGGAAGGTGACGTACAACATACAGCCTCTCCCATCCTGGCGTAGTGATTGCCGCTGCAATGCAGGTTGCTGTACTTGCATGCATATGGCCTCTCCTACCAAATCGCCCCTGTAAGGACACCTTCACGTGTTCCCCCCTGTTGCCTACAGAGTCCCCTACAAGTGCGACCGAGGATTCGGCGGTATAACCGAGAATTGGGCAGACTGGGCTCAAAAAGCCTTGGTTGGCAACCAGTCTAGGGTAAGGAGAGCTCTGATTCCAAACCCGGGTAGATGGAGCCCGATAGCCTTAACAGGCAGTCCGTCTAGGAGAAGGAAACTCTGACGTAAAACCTACGGCCCAAGGACCTCGCTGTCACCGTCCCAGCTCGCTTGGCCTTGGCAGATGAACCTCGGGTGTACAGAGTGGTGCCAGTCTCGCGCACACTGGGCCTCACGTATAAAACTCCAATACGCAGGCCGAAGGACACGTCCACGACCCAACTCTTCCAAGGAAAGAACCAGGCAGCTGCAACCGACCAGACCTTCCCCTGCAGCAATTGCGACCGGACCTACCGATACCGATATCTGGCTTGAATACCCATTATGATTTAGGTTTATTATATGAGTACATGTCAATAAATCTCATGTACAGAAATTTCCGGTGCATTATATAGAAGACCCCTGCGTGTAACACACGATTGCAAGACATAAGCGACTTTGTCAACTTACTTTCCAGCATTAATCGAGTCATATATGAAAATCCTGTACATAACATCTACACCGAGCGCATCAAGAATAGGACATCCAGTCAGAGAAGTGATGTACATTCATCAGTTTTATTGATTTGGTCGGTTTGAAGTGACAGTTGAATGGGAAGGAGTTTTCTTGGTGTGGATTTAATTTGTACATAAGATTCAGTCAGCTTGTACGATAGCAAGGACCCTGTGTCGTGGTAATTACCCCACCTGCCACGGCCGACTCGCCATTTCCTCAGTGCGATACGTCAGCACTCACTCACAGGTTTTTCTGTAAACCAGACTGAACTGAAAGGAGGTGCGGCCGTGTGCTTTGGGTGACTTCAGTCAGATTTAAGATTGAGGTCGCCTGCTCAGCTCAGCAAATCTCTAAGTCAGCGTGTCTCAACTTCACAAAGTCAACAAAATCGTGCTCGAAGTTCATCCACGTCCCACACTGCCTCAGCTTACTATAAGGCGTGTTATAATGGCGAAGAAACGGCTTTCAACTCGGAAGTTTGACATGGAATTGTTCAGTATTTGGGACAGATAGCTGATGTGAATTGACTGGCAAGTGTAGGGGCCTACAGATATTTTGCTTGTGATGTGATCAACATTTGGAATGGTCAGTAAACTTTCATGTGATGGTTTTATTGATCGAAACCTATTACAGGTCGTGGACTCGTTGTTTACAGGTTGCTAAACAGTGCGCATGTGTCGTTTTCTAACATATGTAGCAATAGCCAGCAGCTTCGTACGCAAGCTGGTGTTTGCGTGGAAGTTTAAGAGGGCAGTGGGAATTTTGCGACTGTTGTCATTTTTTTTAAGTGCACGATGACGATGAGTTATACGTGTATTTGAGATTTTGCTTGTAAACTCCTCGGGAGTTCACATCCTAGCCCATTGCCTACCGGACTTTGGTCTTTTTTCGAGTTGTCACCTGGCGGACAATAGTGCAAACAATGTATGCCTATGATTATGCGCCATCTCAACCAATATGTGATGCTGCATGAGAAAATGAGGCTTAACGTGCAAAAATTAGAAACTGAGATATCAACATGACTGAATGCAACCACATCTTGTCAACATATTCCAACAAACAGCTTGTTTCTATGTATCATAGTTTTAAACAAATTACAGTTACATGGGGTAAGGGGTATCAGCTTTCGAAAAAAAGGGTTTAAACATTCATGAATATTACAACTATGATCACTTCCACACCTGAAAGTAATCAACAATGGTTTTGGTGTGAAATGCTTAGCAGCCATCCTGCTGTTCAGACATACATTCACACCATCCATAATAATTCATTAGAATTTATCCCGTGAAAGTAACTATGTGTTTCAGCTTCTTCAATCAAACTGCACCACACGCACTCAAAGAAATTCTCACTGTCTACACCCCCGCTACAAATAACCGTTCAGCTGCAGACACCAAAACGTTAAATGTCCCCCTTTGTAAAAAGAAAACCCAAGGACAGCGACCTTTTTCTGATATCGGCCCTGTAACGTGGAATAGCCTACCTTTCCCTGTCCGTCACTCTGATTCCATGTCCCAGTTCAAAACCTCCCTCAAGGCACACCTGTTCCGGTCAGTCTTTCCTGACGAGCAGTACGGTGCTTCACAAGGCGCCTCTTTAATGTTTCGTGTTTTTTGTGTATTGCCTGCTAGGTTAAGTAGTTGTATTGTATTTAACTCTTTTTTGTTTCAACTGTACAATGTGCGAGTGTTGGAATGCTTGGTATGAATGTAGACTTTTCATTGTAAACGCCATGAGCTTGCCTATTAGGGAAGGTAAGGGCGTATAAGTAGTCTGTATTAATATTATTAATATTAATATTATAGCTAAAATCACTTAATGTTGCATAATAATTGGCGTATACTTATCAAAGACAAATGCATATAAAACCATCATAAAATTTTCCCCAATAATGATTTTGGTACCAAAGCATAGAAAAAGCATTGCACTATTTGGGCATGCATTCACTCTGTCCAGAATAATTACCGGAAATTAGTTTGGAGGAAAAACTGTTAATACACAAAATTGTTGCTAATTCACGCTAAGGTTGCATCTAGATACTAAAAAACCCAACCTATGAGATGTTTCCTAGGAGCGGTTCTAATACTAAGACTTACAAAAATGGTACACTATTCATACATGCAGTTTCTTGTTCCAGAATGATTCACTAAACCAATATTTCATTCAATAAACACACAGTTTCACATCAAAAGACAAAATGCATGTAAAACTATGTAAAATTTGTTTTCAGTATACTGGTCTTGGCACCAAGACATTGTACTATTCAGTCATAAAGTCACGTTTCCTGTTATTATTCAAAGACTTTTATTTTCACTAACGTCTTTACTGAAGGAAAGCATGCCGCTTATGAAAATAACATCATTATACAAGTTATGTACACTCAAGGGAAAAACATTGGGTGATCAAGTTATTAATGTTTGTAGTCTTTCTTGCTCTCAAGTCTCTGAGTTTTTTCCTTGGTCGCCCTGGTCCTCTTCCCTGAGATTCTGGGGGGACAGGCTGGCTCCTGGGGGACAGGCTGGGCACCTGGGAAAATGAACTCCTGAACAATGTGGAGAATGAATCCTCCTCCTCTGCAAAGTACAATATAAAAACAAATCAATACTTTATCAGGAAATTTCCTTAAAACTTGCTATCTTGTACTGAAAGTTTCATACGAATGGTATAGGGTTAGAATGAGGACCGAGTATGTTTTAGGATCAGAGTAAGTTGTTATGTTCGTGTATAACTGTAGGGTCTAGAACCACGAGCAAGGGAAGATTTCCAAGCAAACGTGCGCGTGCTAGCGAGCGCGGGTTTTTCGTAACGATAACAATGACTTCAAGCACTTAAGATGAGGTCATAAACTATATGATGGAAACTACAGATCTGCAACAAAGATCGTGGGTAAACGATCGTCATACATTCTTTCGATCACACTTACCGTCGTCCTCCAAAGTCGACGATGTCAATGTTGACATCGGTTCCGACGAAGGCTGTTGTTTTGACTGCGCATCTGAGCCAAAATCGTCATCTTCTCCGACAGATTGTTCATGGAAATACCCCACAACACATCCTGTAGTTCGGGGTGTCCACTCAATCAATTTTTGTGGAGCAAACGAGCACATTTGCCCTCATCCTGTGGTGCAAATCTACGACCGCCGCTGTGTTCAGTCTACTTGACGGGTCTGGCCCCGTTTCGCTGACAGTACTCCCTCCGCTGACGTTAGTACAAGCATCGGCAGTATCTACAACTATGAAACTTTGGAATTAGAATGAGAAGAGATTAAAAAATCTGAAATAAGTACAATTGTTTGCTTGAAAAATTGATAACATTAGTGTCATCTTGATTTATTTTGGGATCTTAGCAGTTGCAAACACGTTCGTCTCACGTGATCATGGGTCACTTCAGCGTGGCTGTAGTGTATCCATGTTCAGATAGACAGAAAAAAGAGTGAAAGTAGTTTAGAGGTGCTTCACAAACAAAATGTGGGCTTGCGCCCAATTGCGATAGCAGGACAGACAGCTTGCTGAACATTGCAGACGACGTAACCAATTGTCATTTAGTGCACTTTTCTAGCCACACCCACCTCCGGATTTACGCAATTAAGACACTTTATAGATCGAATCCATTCCTAGGACGTTGTCACAGTGTAAAGAAAAGGATGTGCCATCAGAAGAAAGAAAAATCTCAAAATGCGTGGTGTAGCACTTGCTTTCTCAGGCTGATATCTCAATATTAGGTCGCGCGACTTACGTCTCGTTTCCTCCTGCGCAGCCACATGTAGTCTCCTCCCCATCACTCTCTTCATCTCAATCTCTTGCAAAAGAGACGACATTTTTGGGGTTGTTGTTGCGGGAATTCCTTTCTTTTCATAGGCCGTTTGTTTTCGACAGACTGTGACGTTATCATTATGCAAATCAGACTGGGAATACCTTCTGGCGTCTGCCTCAACAAATGCCTCACCGCCAATAAGTCAACAGTTATTCCGTTTCACCCACACCATTTTGAGCTGAGCGCTGAGGAGGTGCTTGGCCGAGGCAACTTAGGAGTTAAGCACAGCTTTACCTAGTCGTTCTATGCACACGGCCCGGGGACTTCGTCATCAACGAATCCTGCGTCCGCACCTGGAGGAAGGAGCAGTACAAGCTCCAACAGTCACCTACTGTTCGCGCAATAGTTTTAGCTACAAACAATTGTTATCCAACCTATGGGTCGAATGTATCAAACTGTCAGTCAGGCTGTGCTCACGCAGTTTGCTCTGGTCAGGAATTATACCAGAGGAGGTGTTTTCTCAGGGGAAAAAACCCTCGGTAAAGGGGGTGGGTACTTGACACAGTGTCGTACTTGACATCGAAATCTTCTGCAATAGTTTGATTGAATAAATAAACGAATGAATAAATGAATAAACGAACGAATATTGAATGATCGAACGAATGAATGAACGCAACTCTACAACTCCACTCATCCCAGTCAAATCCAACCTCTTCTCTCTGCAAGTGAACTTTGTATTTCTGATGTGAAACAGTGGATGACCCAGAACAAACTCAAACTTAATGATTCAAAGACCGAAGCTCTCCTGGTTGGCGGTAGAGGCGAATTCGGTCAGTCCCTGAAACTAACCATAGGTCAGAGTGAGATAGAATTCTCAAAGTCTGTTAGAAACTTAGGTGTCATGTTCGATGATGATCTTTCTATGAGAGTTCATGTGAACAAAGTTTGCCAGTTAGCTTACTACGAGTTAAGGAAAATTAGCACTATTCGTCACTATCTTTCACAACCGGCCACTCAAACCCTTATCACTTCCCTTGTTCTGTCCCGTCTTGATTATGGAAATTCTCTTCTTGCTGGCATTCCTGACACTCTGCTAAACAAACTGCAAAAACTCCAAAACACTGCTGTTAGATTAGTTTTTAGATGTCCCAAGAGAACTCTCACATCCAAACTCCTTCGTGCACTGCATTGACTCTCCGTCGCTCAGAGGATAGAGTATAAGCTAGCCACTATGTGTTTCAACTTCTTCAATCAAACTGCACCACACACACTCAAAGAAATTCTCACTGTCTACACCCCCGCTAGAAATAACCGTTCAGTTGCAGACACCAAAACGTTAAATGTCCCCCGTCGCAAAAAGAAAACCCAAGGACAGCGAGCTTTTTCTTACATCGGCCCTGTAACGTGGAATAGCTTACCTTTCCCAGTTCGTCACTCTGATTCCATGTCCCAGTTCAAAACCTCCCTAAAGACACACCTGTCCCGGTCAGTCTTTTCTGACGAGCAGTGAAGTGCTTCACAAGGCGCCTCTCTTATGTTTCGTGTTTTGTTTATTGCCTGCTATGTTAATTAATTGTATTGTATTTAACTCTTTTTTGTTTCAACTGTACAGTGTGCGAGTGTTGGAATGCTTTGTATGAACGTGGACTTTTCATTGTAAACGCCATGAGCTTGCCTATTAGGGAAGGTATGTGCGTATAAATAATCTGTAGTATTATTATTATTGTTATATTTAAGGGCTATCACTTTTGTAGGCTACTTCGCGTAAATGACAATACCGTGACTGGAGCTGGTTAAAGGGAGTCAAGTCTAGACTTCCCTTGCTGTGGCCTCTCACGAGCGGCGTAGGGAGACACAGTGGGTCTATTCTTACCCCCAGCCCACTGCAGCTCAACTGTCGTAAAGTAATTCGGTGTCTCCTACATGTATTCCTGCAGGATTGGAGCTTTAATACTTCGGGGTTTTCTGTAACTCCATGGCATTTCCTTGCCAGTTTGTTTGTTTGTTTGTTTGTTTGTTTGCTTGCGTGCTTGCTTTCTTTCTTGTGATCATCATATACATGTATTTGGAAAAGAAATGAATGGAGCTCAAGTTTTGGTTTTGCGAAAGTTGTATTGCAGGGGACGCTACTGCGTCTAGCTTGATGTCAAGTTTGCCGATCGGCGTCTCTTTACACAGCTTTCCGCAATAATTATTTCCATGTCTACTGACAGACTCCTCATGTAACATGGACTTAGGCACTTACATGACAAGCGATTGAGTTCTTCAAACATATACAGAAATCGGACAGATTAGATGAGAAAACGAACGATAACGATGCCATTGCAACAAGTCATTATTGCTTGATTGATATTTCAAAGAAATGAAGAACAAAAATCCATTCCACTCACTATTGTATTGTAGCGCGTGACGATCGAGACAAACTTCCAAACAGAATCACTTGACATAATTGCCCTTGGATTCTTCTTTTTTTCACAGACCGACCTACGTTTGTAGCTTTTAGTTACGCTGTGTCTGCGCAGCTTCCATCTTACCTGTGGACGCCGGGTGTGTGCATGTAGTGTGGCACATCTGGAACTGATCCAATCTTCAGGTCGACGGTGGAGAATAATAATAATAATACAGACTATTTATAACGCACATACCTTCCCTAATAGCAAGCTCATGGCGTGTACAATGATAAAGTCTACACTCATACAAAACATTCTAACACTCACATACTATACAATTGAAATAAAAAGAACAATTAAATACAATACAATTAATTAAGTAGCAGGCAAAACACGAAACATAAAAGAGGCGCCTTCACTGCTCGTCAGGAAAGACTGACCGGAACAGGTGTGTCTTGAGGGAGGTTTTGAACTGGGACATGGAATTAGAGTGACGGACAGGGAAAGGTAGGCTATTCCATGTTACAGGGCCGATGTAGGAAAAAGCTCGCTGTCCTTGGGTTATCTTTTTGCGACGGGGGACATTTAACGTTTTGGTGTCTGCAGCTGAACGGTTATTTCTAGCGGGGGTGTAGACAGTGAGAATTTCTTTGAGTGCGTGTGGTGCAGTTTGATTGAAGAAGTTGAAACACATAATGGCTAGCTTATACTCTATCCTCTGAGCGACGGGGAGCCAATGCAGTGCACGAAGGAGTTTGGATGTGGGAGTTCTCTTGGGACATCTAAAGATTAATCTAGCAGCAGTGTTTTGGACTTTTTGCAGTTTGTTTAGCAGAGTGCCAGGAATGCCGGCAAGAAGAGAATTTCCATAATCAAGACGGGACAGAACAAGGGAAGTGACAAGGGTTTGAGTGGCCTGTTGTGAAAGATAGTGACGAATAGTGCCAATTTTCCTTAACTCGTAGTAAGCTAACTGGCAAACTTTGTTCACATGAACTCTCATAGAAAGATCATCATCGAACATGACACCTAAGTTCCTAACAGACTTTGAGAATTCTATCTCACTCTGGCCTATGGTTAGTTTCAGGGCCTGATCGAATTCGCCTCTACCGCCAACCAGGAGAGCTTCGGTCTTTGAATCATTAAGTTTGAGTTTGTTCTGTGTCATCCACTGTTTCACATCAGAAATACAAAGTTCACTTGCAGAGAGAAGAAGTTGGATTTGACTGGGATGAGTGGAGTTGTAGAGTTGCGTGTCATCAGCAAATTCACTGTGAGAGAATGAATGACTGTCAATTACGTTGGAAAGTGGTTGGGTGTACAGTAGAAACAGCAGAGGACCCAGAACCGAGCCCTGTGGGACTCCGTAATTTAGCGGGGCAGGATCAGAAGCTATACCCTGGATCAAAACAGTCTGCCTACGTTCTGAGATATATGATTTCAGGAAGGAGAGTGCTGTGTTGTCAATGCCAAAAACATGTCTTAGACGGGAGAGAAGAATTCCATGATCTATTGTGTCAAACGCAGCACTCAAATCTAACAACGCGAGAAGGGAAACTTTGGAATCATCAGATGCGACAAGGAGGTCGTTTAGAACACAGAGCCACTCATGGTCACAGCAGGGCGAATCGACAGACGGACAACGAATAAGGTTTGCATAGATGCCAGGTTTAAAATATACTTCCTGTACATGTCATGTTCTGCATTTTAAAAAAACAACAACAAAACACATTTACATCTATACTCGCTGCTACTTGTAATCGTTTTCCTAATCTTTGTGGACGCCATAGACATCGATTACGGAATCCCTTCCACTGATGGGTCACACTATATAGTGGACTCGTTCGAGGAAAGGGGTGCAGACCCCGCTCCGCTGGCAGGACACGGAATCGGATTGGCTGCATTTTTACATGGGCGTTTACACTCGAAACAGAACCGAATCGCCTTGACGACTGCTGCACTCTGCTTCATCTTTGCTACGATGTAGCAGGCTCAGGAGTTTCGATTGGTCGGTTTCTTTATTCACTTAAAAAGCACGTTACCATTAACAGTAGAGGGTTTTGGAGGCCCTCTTTGGATACATGAATCCCCAAAATGATTTCACATTCAATTATATCCCTCTTGATCGAATAGACTTTTGCTTTAGGGTCGAAAATCATTAATATAACAAAAGGGAGATAACCACCACCAGTCATAAAGGAAGGTTAAGGGAAACCCAAAATGTGTGTCGTCTGCTACTTCATTACATGCATGGGTAAATGCAGACGTTTACTACAGTTATCAAACCAAGGTATGCAATCCACTCTGCCACGGTGATGAGAGCACGAAAACATTCATTTCTTTGAAATTTGAAAGCAATCGGCACGTTTGCCACTTCCATGGTATGTAAACTCCATGGTTTGAAGCACGTTTACCGTGCAAGTCCGTGGAGTGACTTCCAATTAGTTTTGTTTAGTATGAGCCAATCAAATGCGGCTACGGGTTCTGTAGTTTCATTGTTGCTAGGCACAGCAAGTGGCGCACTCTAGTGTGAAGCATTTAAAGCGCCTTCTGAAATGTTCGAGCTGCTGCGCGACCTTGACAGGAAGTTGACCTCTGCCACTGGGTGAAACGTCACCAAAGATTGTGTATCAATGATAATCGACCCTAATGCTTTTTAAGTCGTTTCTTCGATCAAGAGGGATACATTTGAGTGTGAAATAATTTTGGGGATTCGTGTATTCAAAGAGGGCCCCCAAAACACTATAATGTTAATGATAATGTGCTTTTAAAGTTATGAAATAAAACCTACCAATCAAAGCTCCTGTGGCTGCTACATCGTAGCAGAGATGAAGCAGAGTGCAACGGAGCGCAGGGCCTGATATTCATCGTGTCCTAATTCAGCTGAATGCGCATTATGTATACCAGTTTGTCAATTATTCACCCTTCATTGGCATTCTGTGGGCGGAATAACCGTCCAAGATTGCGTAGGTGAGCTAGCGAGCACGTAATAACTTGGTTGTTATTCTATGTGGAAGTCGCTGTGAATTAAACGACCAAGATCGCACCCCCATTCCTCGGACGAGTCCCAAGTGTGGCCCATCAATGGAAGGGATTCCTAAATGACTACATGTTCATAGACGGACATAATGTGACCTCAGAGAAGAAACCTTGTCATCGCAATTAGGTGTTAATGTCATGCAAAATAAAAGGTCTGCAAAACTCGTATTTCAACGTCATTAGATGTCATTTCCAGACTTGGAGAAGCTTGGCAAAAGCATTTTCACTGCAGCCAAAGCTCCATTGCAAATTGCACTGTCGGGGACGGAGGTGTCATGAAAGCGCCAGAGAGAGAGAGAGAGAAAGAACCCATGCAAAAGAGTTCAAAGACACATTGATGTGACCCTCTACCACAAAGTGAGTGGTGGATGGCACTTGAGATGCTGCACAGATATCAGAGTGGAGGTCAAAGTTGGCCATTTGCTGGTTACGACTCTGCTGAAGTATTCGATCCTTAATCTTTGTGCCCGTGCATTTTTTAATTTGGCCCAAATTAGGATTTCAAGTCACATTATAAAAAGGACGTTGTAAGTTGAACAACTAACTAGCAAGCAAAAAAGTTATGCCTACCATCGTTATTCAACACTCGATAATGAAAAAAAGTTTTTACCACCGGCCATCGTTGACGGTCCATAACTACCTAGCAAAAGGTAATTTGGTCGTGTGCTATGTATTATGTTATTTTAAAGGAAATTTTAAAAGTTTTGATGGTGACATCTATATATCAAGTATATGAATTGTCATTTAATACTCATTTTGTGATGGAGGGCCACATCTGGCGCACTGAAGCAGCTCAGTGGGAATGCTGAAATGGACTAAAATGCTAATTAAGAGGACGTCTTTTCGCTTCCTCCTAAGCTCCAAAAACTTTTTTGTCTTTGTTCCCCGCAAGGTTTAGGTTCGGTCGCCGGAAAAAATGCACATGGAATTCAGCACAATCACCTAATGAAATAGCACATTATACTTGTTTCAAACAAACTATTGATCTCACTGTATGCTTTCGTTTGAATGAACGCTCTTTTGGCGGTTCAGTCTCTCTCCTCTCTCTCTCTCTCTCTCTCTCTCTCTCTCTCTCTCTCTCACACACACACACACACACACACACACACACACACACGCACACACGCACAAAAACATACACACACACACACACGCACACATAGACACATACACTACACACATACACACATACACACATACACACATACACACACAGTGAACATAATGACAGTCTGGACTGGCAGGTACCTTGGAAACACTACTACATTCCTGCTGGTGACAGAGGAACCCTCGCCGTGGAAGGTGGACGGTGAACCTGGAAGCGTTGTGGTGGTGTTGAGGTTCTAGCTGCGCGGCGGTCAGCCATTGCTCATGCACGACAGGCATGGGTATCAGAAAATGGAGACACCTGCATAGATGGGATGGTTCCAACAGCGAGCAGAACATCGACGCTGAGATATTTCCAAGCATTTTCGAAACACAAACACTCAAAATTTATGTCGTGAAATCTATTGTTTCCGTTCATGGCGATGCACGAAGTTCTCGCTCCGATTTATCGGATGAATACGTCACCGCGGCACACATAATATCTGACCCCTCGAACTGCTATGAAAATCCGTAGGAAACAGCAGTCTCAGTTTCCATCCAGAATACACCTGCCTCAGTTCCATCGTTACAACCACTATGATCGTCATAGCTCATTGAGTTCATCCCCTGGAAGAGGGGCAACTTTAGAAAATCTCTCTCTCTCTCTCTCTCTCTCTCTCTCTCTCTCTCTCTCTCTCTCTCTCTCTCTCTCTCTCTCTCACTCTCACTCTCTCTCTCTCTCTCTCTCTCTCTCTCTCTCTCTCTCTCTCTCTCTGTGTGTGTGTGTGTGTGTGTGTGTGTGTGTGTGTGTGTTTGTGCGTGTGGGTGAATGCACGCAGGTGCGTATGGCAGAGAAGAACAACATACAGCAGGAGTCGCTCGCACGCCCTTTCATCAGCTGGAAGCTGAGGCTGCTGCACTGTCAACCTACGCGTGAAGGTCAGCCAAGGGGAGGCTCAGGCGCCTACAGAGGTCAGCCAGGAAGCTCAGGCGCCTACAGAGGTCACCAGGAAGCTCAGGCGCCTACAGAGGTCACCAGGAGGCAACAGGACCACATCGGGTCACTGAAATCCGATTTGCGTACAGAATTCACTCGACGAGAAAAAAGGATGAGAACAATGATAGCGACAGCGATAAGAACTGCTACAGCAGCGGCAGCAACAACAACGAAAACATTGCCATTAATCATTGTAATAATGACGAAAAGTAATTAAAAAAACTTCCAAATTGATAAATTGCTGCTCTGGTATCTATAATTTAAAAAAGAACATGGATAGCTCTCACCAACATTTGATTTTGCGGCATTGTGTCTGGACATATGCTTCATTCAAAGAAAATGTCCGACCAGTGCTGTACAGCTAGCTGAAATTTTCCTTGTGGAGGAAAAATCTGCAGGTCGCAAAAACAATCCGCCTCAACACGGCAGTGGGCCATGGAACAACTGTCCCCAGTCCAGGTGTCACGCACCACAAAGGAAGCCACTCACGGGTGTTGGGGCCAGCGCAGAGCAACTCCCCCAGACACAATGATTTGGTTCCCCTCCTCGGTCTGTCTCACACGGCGACCTTTTGCGAACGGAAATCGCAAGATTGGAAAGCAATTTGTCAAGCGACACCGTGGAGGCCCCGATCCTGTTTTGGGCGAAAGAGCCCCAGTGGCGATCGCTGCGTCTCATTGGTGAGCACGCACACCCCGCCGTGTCGTCAGCGTCACTTCCGATGGGAGAGGAAGTTGTCGTCTCTGGTGCAGTTGCTGACCAGAGCTGGCATTGAGTTGTATAGATGGGAAGCAATCTTTCACATGCAGAGTCCATCTACCGATAAAATCAAAATCGAAATCTGGAAACGAGCCTTACCTCATCATTTTATTCCATCACATTTGGGATACTGGTCCACATTTTGTTTCTAACTTGTGAAAATGTTTTTGTTTTGAATTTATGTATCCCTTTCGAAGAGAGTATTGTCACCATCTTTTGGCATTATCTAGCCTTTTCAGGCAGATAGGCTGTTAAGCATTATCCATCCATACATGTAAAAAGATGATTCATCACGTCATCTTTAAAGTAAAACCGACCCACACTTGGCTGCATACCTCGCGCAAACTTAAACCGGCTACAAAACGTCAAACAGTTTTTAGAAGTTTCCAGTTAAACATTTGTCGTGCATTAGAGTAAAAGGTCAAGTTGTACCACATTGACCCTGGTTGATGATTTGCAACTATTCTGGGCCCGTATGCATGAGAAGGAATGAAAATTCCTCATGAGCAAGACTTACTTTTGAAGTAAGTTATTCTTTCGAAGTTAAGTCAGACAATATTAGCTATGCATGGGCGATGAGTTGCATTGTAGTTGTGACTGTAGGGGTATGTAGTAACTAGCTAGGGGGAATCCCGCCTGAGTGCGCATACATGTGCAAATATCTTTGGCTGTTGTCTGCTTGTTGGCAGATACCGCATTATGTGCGCATGCAAGTCCTCCTGCAACTCATCTGCAACTTCCAAAATTTCATGGCGACGAAATATAAATCTATTGTAGATTTCTTCATCATCGAACGAATCCCGCGGATTCGTGCGGTCGATATTCTGTCCCGTCTCCTTGGTTGCAGTTGCCGATCAAACACGCACATGCACGCTGTCATCTTTCGTGTTGACATAATTTTATGTTCTCGCTCCAGCCCAGCTCACACGTTTCCCACCAAACTCGTGAAACCTTGGCGTACGTCGACACACATTTCCTCATTTACAAAAATAAAGCAATTTAATCAACAGTGTTTTCATAACAAAAATGTAATTTAAATGTCTCTTCTTCATTGCATCAGATAAAACTAGGTTTGTACAAAATGTCAACAGATGCCTCGGCGTTTAGGTGCGTCAATCTGCATTTCCATTTTTAAAATGTAGGAGCTTTCACGACCTATTGAGGCATTCAACATACAGCTTTAATAGATTAATGTTGTTCATAGCTTGCAATTTCTTTGGATGGGTTTCTAGTATCCCTAAATACAGCGTTTTCTGTGCAAGCCGTAGACAGCTGAACCTGAAGTTACTGTTACAACGTCTGTACTCATGGGTCCTGGCTGATGTAGAAGTAAAGTTGTTTTACTTACATGGTTACTTCGGAAGGAAGCACCACTTTCAACTCATGCATCCGTGAATCTTACTTCAACAGTTAACACTTATACACAAAGTAAGGCGTTACTTCCCTGTTCTGCATACGGCCCCTGGTGAAAGGACCAATGGGAACTACGCCGCCTTTTGTGCAGTTGAGTCATGTATAACAGACGCTCTTTTGGATGCATGCTGTTTTCATTTGTATACTTTTTGTGAAAGGAAAAAAAAGGACGCGTTTTAACGAACTGAACAGCTGACTTTTTTAACGAAAGAGTAGCAACAGTTCCATTCACGGTTTAACTTCACAATTATTTGATATGCCGTCTCACAGATACGGGTTTGATGGACTTGCGGTAATCCAGGGGAAAGCTGTCGGCTTTCGAGATCCGAGACCACGGACAGATGAGAATCATATTGACTGAAAATCCCAACAGCTTTGTGTATGTGTTTATGAGTTTTGATCGATGGAAAGCTTATCCCAATAATCGCATTTAAAACATTGAAGCAGATTAAAAGAAACACATCCTCCCAGTCCAACAATCAATATCTTGGTTGAGCATGTGCATAAATGTAAACTAAAAAGACTGAAATGTATGTGTCATACAATGAAAAATATAGTAAAAAGAATATAACTAACCCGTTTATTGATAACGCACACACATGAAGCATTCAGAGTTTTGCAGGGTTGTCGTCAGATGACGTCGAATGAAGGCCATTTTACAGGGGTTGGCGTCGTCAGCAAGAAGGATGGATGGATGGAGTCAGCAGGAAGGATAAATGGATGGAGTCAGCAGGAAGGAAGGATGGATGAAGTTAGCACGAAGGAAGGATGGATGGATGAATGGAGCCAGCAGGAAGGATGGATGGATGGAGCCAGCAGGAAGGATGGATGGATGGAGTCAGCAGGAAGGAAGGATGGATGGAGTCAGCAGGAAGGAAGGATGGATGGAGTCAGCAGGAAGGATGGATGGATGGAGTCAGCAGGAAGGAAGGATGGATGGATGGATGGAGTCAGCACGAAGGATGGATGGATGGAGTCAGCACGAAGGATGGATGGATGAAGTTAGCACGAAGGAAGGATGGATGGATGAATGGAGCCAGCAGGAAGGATGGATGGATGGAGTCAGCAGGAAGGAAGGATGGATGGATGGAGTCAGCAGGAAGGATGGATGGATGGAGTCAGCAGGAAGGAAGGATGGATGGAGTCAGGAGGAAGGATGGATGGATGGAGTCAGCAGGAAGGATGGATGGATGAAGTCAGCAGGAAGGATGGATGAATGGATGGAGTCAGCACGAAGGATGGATGGATGGAGTTAGCACGAAGGAAGGATGGATGGATGAAGTTAGCACGAAGGAAGGATGGATGGATGGAGTCAGCACGAAGGATGGATGGATGGAGTTAGCACGAAGGAAGGATGGATGGATGAAGTTAGCACGAAGGATGGATGGATGGATGGAGTCAGCACGAAGGATGGATGGATGGAGTTAGCACGAAGGAAGGATGGATGGATGAAGTTAGCACGAAGGAAGGATGGATGGATGAAGTTAGCACGAAGGAAGGATGGATGGATGAATGGAGCCAGCAGGAAGGATGGATGGATGGAGCCAGCAGGAAGGATGGATGGAGCCAGCAGGAAGGATGGATGGATGGAGTCACCAGGAAAGATGGATGGATGGAGTCACCAGGAAGGATGGATGGATGGATAAAGTCAGCACGAAGGAAGGATGGATGGATGAATGGAGCCAGCAGGAAGGATGGATGGATGGAGTCACCAGGAAGGATGGATGGATGGATAAAGTCAGCACGAAGGAAGGATGGATGGATGAATGGAGCCAGCAGGAAGGATGGATGGATGGAGTCACCAGGAAGGATGGATGGATGGATAAAGTCAGCACGAAGGAAGGATGGAAGGAGTCAGCAGGAAGGAAGGATGGATGGAGTCAGCAGGAAGGAAGGATGAATGGATGGAGTCAGCACGAAGGAAGGATGGATGGAGCCAGCAGGAAGGATGGATGGATGGAGTCAGCAGGAAGGATGGGTGGATGGAATCACCAGGAAAGATGGAAGGATGGAGTCAACAGGAAGGATGGATGGATGGATGGAGTCAGGAGGAAGGATGGATGGATGGAGTCAGCACGAAGGAAAGATGGATGGATGGAGTCAGCAGGAAGGATGGGTAGATGGAGTCACCAGCAAAGATGGATGGATGGAGTCAGCAGGAAGAATGGATGGATGGATGGAGTCAACACGAAGGAAGGATGGATGGAGTCAGCTGAAAGGAAGGATGGATGGAGTCAGCAGGAAGGAAGGGTGGATGGATGGAGTCAGCAGGAAGGAAGGAAGGATGGATGGAGTCAGCAGGAAGGAAGGATGGATGGAGTCAGCAGGAAGAATGGATGGATGGATGGAATCAGCACGAAGGAAGGATGGATGGAGTCAGCAGGAAGGAAGGATGGATGGAGTCAGCAGGAAGGAAGGATGGATGGAGTCAGCAGGAAGGAAGGATGGATGGAGTCAGCAGGAAGGAAGGATGGATGGATGGAGTCAGCACGAAGGAAGGATGGATGGAGTCAGCAGGAAGGAAGGATGGATGGAGTCAGCAGGAAGGAAGGATGGATGGAGTCAGCAGGAAGGATGGATGGATGAATGGAGCCAGCAGGAAGGAAGGATGGATGGAGCCAGCAGGAAGGATGAATGGATGGATGGAGTCAGCAGGAAGGATGGGTGGATGGAATCACCAGGAAAGATGGATGGATGGAGTCAGCAGGAAGGATGGATGGATGGATGGAGTCAGGAGGAAGGATGGATGGATGGAGTCAGCACGAAGGAAAGATGGATGGATGGATGGAGTCACCAGGAAAGATGGATGGATGGAGTCAGCAGGAAGAATGGATGGATGGATGGAGTCAACACGAAGGAAGGATGGATGGAGTCAGCAGAAAGGAAGGATGGATGGAGTCAGCAGGAAGGAAGGGTGGATGGATGGAGTCAGCAGGAAGGAAGGATGGATGGATGGAGGCAGCAGGAAGGAAGGATGGATGGAGTCAGCAGGAAGGAAGGATGGATGGATGGAGTCAGCAGGAAGGAAGGATGGATGGATGGAGTCAGCACGAAGGAAGGATGGATGGAGTCAGCAGGAAGGAAGGATGGATGGAGTCAGCAGGAAGGAAGGATGGATGGAGTCAGCAGGAAGGATGGGTGGATGAAGTCAGCAGGAAGGAAGGATGGATGGAGTCAGCAGGAAGGAAGGATGGATGGAGTCAGCAGGAAGAATGGATGGATGGCGTCAGCACGGAGAGAAGGCTTAGAGAGAAAAAAAAAGAAGGAAGACGGTGAAGGATTTTTTAAACGATGGTTACATGATTGGATTCCATCTCTGCTCAAAACGCACAGGAAGCCACCAAACCAGGCGGTGATCCGTTGCTGGAAAACAAACGCCAAGAACAAGCGGAGGAAAAGTTCCATGATTTTTTGTTTTGATCAGGCCGATACTCTCCCGCGTTGTCAAAATCTCGAGGTTCTTTTTGCTAATGATATGTTCTTAAGAAGGTTGGCTGAACTGATTTAAATCGAGTGTTATTCGTCTTGTCTTCTTCAAGTTGAAATAAATTATCATTACACAATATTTTCCAGCTTTTCTTCATGGTCGCCAACTTTGATATTGTAGACTGAGTCTGCAAGGCATTCTTTTGACATATGTTTATTTCATATGTTCCTGGTGTCGCTCATGACTGCCCGCAGTACGGAGTACAAATATAAGATCGGCAATTCTGCACAGCCCCAAACAACAAAGACACACTGTGGCAGATTTCCAAACTGTTTTAATCACGTGTGATAAGCACAGAATCTAAGTTTCTGTGTGATTTAGGGTTGCCCCATGTGAGGCTGTTGGATACTCGGCAGTTAGAGTGAATTTTTCCCAATGTGCGCACAACGCAATCGGTTTGCTCTGTCGTAACGGCTTTTCCCGAGTTCGCTACCGGCTGCCCAACATGTGCGTTTTACTGCTTGATTATCAGCACAAAGGGACACCGCTGGAATGTAAATGGATAACACAGGCAAGCACTTGGGTTTGAAAGAGGACGACACGGGAATAGAATGAGTGGAATGCCGCGGGCTGATGACGATTTTGTCGCCCACAGGAATGGACGTGTGCCCAGCAAGACGTTACATGCAAAAAACGCTCAAGTTTTATTATTTTAATTCCACTGTTTCTGCCATGCTTGAGTGCTAGGCACACGTGCCAGATAGTTCTTCAAACAGACAGCATGGGTTTGTGCTCACAAGAAACCACATTCAGTGTGTTCATTTGTATAATCAATAAAGAAATAAGTATATTTATTCCTATATGTAGAGAGCTGGATTGTGCTCTTCCAACCTCATCCTCCACTTCGAACGTCGCAAAAAATAATCATCATCGTCGTCGACGTCATCATCATCATCATCAACATCATCATCATCATCATCATCATCATCATCATCATCATCATCATCATCATCATCATCATCATCATCATCATCATCATCATCATCATCATCATCATCATCATCATTATCATCATCATCTTCATCATCGTCGTCGTCGTCGTTGTCGTCGCTTATGAAGCGTTGCCTTCTAACTCCAACTGAGTCACTCGCAGCGCACACACATTCAGAGGTCACTTGTAATCTGTGGCAAAAAGATGCATTGTTAGGTCTTGTCTAAACGCATTAACCTTTTGGCATGATCGAAGATTAATAGGTAGGGCGTTCTAGACAAGAGGTTCAACATATGAAAATGCCCTTTGTCCTAATGTGCACTTGTTTGCTTTCTGCTGTTTCAGCAGGAAACCTGGAGAAGACCGTGGAGATGTGGTGGGTTTGCACTGTGGTGCAGTGTGTTGGAGATACACCGAGGCCAAACCATTAAAACATTTGTAGACCATTATGGCCAGTTTGAAATTGACACTCTCTGACACGGGGAGCCAGTGGAGGGATTTCAACACGGAGGTGATGGGTTCTTGCTTCCTGGTCCTTGTGATGACTCCGGCAGCTGCATTCAGTAACCTCTGCAGCTTTGTCATGAGATTTTGAGGGGCTTCCGCCAGAAAAGAGTTGCACTGGTCTAGGCGGGACACTATCAAGGCGGAGACCAGAGTCTTGGCAGTCAGTATGTTCATTAGAAGCCTCGCCTTGGCAATATTCTGCAACTCCCCATAGCACGTTCGCGACATAGTGGGATTTATCTGTCACAGGGTCCAACTCAATGCCAAGATGTTTCACCGACTGTGCGATGGGAATGTTATGGTGAGGCTGAGCGCAGCACGTGTCTATAATGTCCCTGAAAGGCAGATCTTGTATCGATACTGACATACATTTACAATGCCAACTGTACTCTTTGAAATGGACTTGTGGTCTTCGGCATTAAAATGTTTTTGATTCTTCGAAATTTCATTTTTCCAGGGTCGCGTGCCGAACACTTCTCAAACACTAATCTTCTCCAGAAATCTAGAGCACTCTTCTCCAGAAATCTAGAGCACTCTTCTCCAGAAATCTAGAGCACTCTTCTCTAGAAACCTAGAACACTCTTCTCTAGAAACCTAGAGCACTCTTCTCCAGAAATCTAGAGCACTCTTCTCTAGAAACCTAGAGCACTCTTCTCCAGAAATCTAGAGCACTCTTCTCCAGAAATCTAGAGCACTCTTCTCCAGAAATCTAGAGCACTCTTCTCCCGAAACCTAGAACACTCTTCTAGACTGCGCTGGGTTTTCACATGCCACCAAGACGCGAGCACATTGGGCTACGTAACAGCTACGAGTCAGTCGGGAAAGGTGTCCAAGAGGAAAAAGGATGCGACGAAAAAGACAAGTGGAAATGGAGACTGGTCTGGAAGAACCTCACCAGCACATCCACACAATGACACACCAGCACATCCACACAATGACACACCACCGCTCTCGTTTGCTGCAGGCAAGTATACCTCGCAGCCGGCAGCGAAGAGACGAAACGGTCTTGCTATAAAGCAGCCTCCCCAATTCTGGAGTCTGCTAATGATGACGTTCTCAACTGGGAGATCTCCCTCCTCCGCCTTGGACGAGTAATGAAGACATTGCCTGCAGCACGGCACTGTATGACACCAGACACGTCACTGGGCGTAAACAGCCGCACTCCGGTCAACAACAAAAAACAGAAATTGAGAGGCACATCTTCACCCAGCGTTAACGAATGAACGAACGAATTAATGAATGAGTGAATAAATGAATGAATGAATGAATGAATGAATGAATGAATGAATGAATGAATGAATGAATGAATGAATAAATGAATAAATGAATGAATGCATGAATAATGAATGAATGAATGAATGAATGAATAATGAATGAATGAATGAATAAATGAATGAATAAATGAACGAATGCGTGAAGAATGAATGAATGAATGAATGAATGAATGAATGAATGAATGAATGAATGAATGAATGAATGAAAATGAAGTCTTATCAGCCTTTATGAGGCCATTGATCAAGAACTTCATCAGAGCTGGTTGGAATAAGAACAAGACAAGTCTCGATGACCCTGGCGCAGAGTAAAGACCGACAACACTGAAATGTGATTGAGGCCTTCACTGATATTTGTTTTTGGCTTACTGGCTTGCTTGCTTTTTATCGTGAATGCCAATACTTGGCAAGTCACCACACAGACACTAGACAGAACAGAGTAGAAAGAGAATGTGTTCGACGGCTGTGAAGCAACGAAAGCGTGTGATATTGTCTCCACTTGCTTGAACATCACATTTCAGGCTTGAATTTTGGCACGCGTCGCAAGGAATATTGCCGAATATGAACGGAAATATGATGGAATAGATTATACGTCCAAGATAGAACATTAATTTACGGCAAAGACGATGATGCTGTAAACAACGACGACGACGATGATGACAACGAC
>JAWQFJ010019922.1:35000-40000 GCA_034096865.1 Theodoxus fluviatilis | reverse complement strand
ATATGTGTGTGTGTGTGTGTATGTGTGTGTGTGTGTGTGTGTGTGTGTGTGTGTGTGTGTGTGTGTGCAAGAGGGCGGTTGAGAGTATCAGGAAAGAAGAAGAGAAGGTCGTATGAAAAACCAACATGCGGTTGAGGACCACAAGAAAATCAAATGTCGCAAACCGAACGGCAGGGGTTGATCGCTATGGGCAAAGGAACTAGCCCGAGCTGTTCATAACACAACTAAAATGCTGACCTTTTTAAAATGACAGGAAAATCAGGCGTAACAAAAAGGTGTCAACGATGCCAATGTCTTCAAGCCAAGCCGAAACAATAGGAAGACTGGTTTTGAGACGAGTAAATGTCACAACCAATTATAGAGCTCACAGGTAGTCAACATTTAAACTACGTAAAGATAACTTTAGGTAGGAACTGACCCTGGCGAAACAGCGGGAGATAAAAGCTGAAGGGATACAACTCCAGACAGTGTGTATCAGCTACATGGTTTGAAGATGAGAGCCAACAACGACAGGTGGCTAGAGACCATCGGTGCAAAGAGGTCAGCGCCACGATGGCGTGTTTACGCTTCCCTGCTCGATGGCTTATGAGAAAGCCAATAGTAAAAGGAATCATTAACTGGATGGCGAGCTGTCCTTATCGAATAATCGAAAACCAGATCAGTTGAGATTTTCGTTTCAAGTCTTGTCGATCCAGGAAAAGAACCCGTATGTGGAACAAATCTAGTATTTTTCTTTCTAACGAATTCTGAACGCGCTCCTCTTTTGTTGGCAAATTATCGGAAAACAAAATAAAACAATCACAGAAGCGTTTTGATGTTTCCAAGAGCTCGAGAAAGAGGTAACAGATGAATGGAAAACAATCTCGATAAAGACACTCCATGCCAAATATCAATCGATGATAAAAGATCAACAACACACAAAAAGGACCGGAAACTGGCGAGTGGAGAGGACTAGAGGGGGCACAAGGTGGGGAGGAGGGGGGGGGGCATTGCTTGGCTGTGGGGGAAAGGGAAGGGCGTGTGCCATTGGGGGTGATAGGGCGAGGCCTGGCGGGGGCAGAGGAACGGGCAGACAGTGCGTGGGAGGTAGAACCCTGGGGAGTCTTGTTCTTCCAGCCTGCAGTCACGTTTCATCATGCTTGTTTGTCTCGTTCCAGATCATTATCGATGGCAGGGCTGGTCCGAGGTCTGCGATTTCCATGTGTTTGTGTCGCATTTGAACAAATGGAAAAACACGAAAGAGAGGGAAATGTGAATAAAAAAGATAACGTTGGTTTACGAAGCACGCAATGCGTTGTTTTGCTGTCAAGATGCGCGGCGTAGCCTCCGCATTCCTATTGACGTAACACGGCCTTGCGGAAGAAATCAAAGCGGATACTCGAGGGCAGCTAGGAATGCATCGAGGTCAAAGTTCGCCTGAAATATGCAAGGAGGACTGGACCCCGTGACAGGTAAGACGCCACTGCCTGAGACTGGCAGACTTGACCACCAGTGTGTGGGCGGCCGGGGACTGGCGATGTGAGGGCTGCTTTGGACTGTCGAAAGCGATCTCCCGTGACAGCATCGACTGTTGTAGCTTCTGCGGGGGGCACTCTAAGACGAGTAATGCGTGTTTAGTTTGTAAACATACAGTTTTTTTTCAGCTTTTGAGATGTTCCAAAGCTGGGGCATGAGGCGGTTCACTTCCATTTAGCTTTTCGAGACGGAAAAAGTCACAATGTGTTTATTGGTTACTTTCTCCTCTTCTTTGCCTGTTTGTTGCTAAATGATGACGAATTACATTCATTGCGTCGCATCAATGAAGGCATCCCGTACCCTGGTACCTGTAACGATCATATCAATTCAGCGTGCAAGAGAGGATGTCCACTGTGTCTGAAGAGGATTTAGTGTATTTTTGTCTCTTGACTTCTTGCAGTATTCTCTGAAGGACTGCTTCATTCTGAGCCACAGAGACAGATAGTATCTGGTAGTTTCTGTGGCATGGGCAGAAGGCTAACGACCTACTCCCGAAAAAACAAGCCTGTTACAGAAACAACGGACATCATATTGCAAGACGACCAGGGTGGAGCGGGGATCTCCGACATCGGCAGTATGACGACGGTGGGTCAAAGCCTTAGGAAAGCCCAGCGCCCGACGAGATCTCTTGTGACACCCAAAAACATTTTCACCATCTGACATTGGAACATGAGAACAATGTATAGAGGAGGAGCGACAGCACAGATCGCGAGAGAGATGGTAGGATACCAACTGGACATACTTGGAATCAGCGAGTCCAGATGGACAGGAGCAGGCAGGATGAAGATGGCTACGTGACAGACGCTGATTTACAGGGAGATGAAGAACTGCATGAGGGTGGTGTTGCCATCATGATAAGTCAACAAGCAGAGAAGTCACTCATGGAATTGACCCCCATCAACAACAGGATCATAACAGCAAGATTCTACTCGAGATACAGGAGAGCGACCATCATTCAAGTGTACGCCCCTCACAACGAGAAGGAAGAAAAAGAGAAAGAACAGTTCTACCAGGAGCTACAGGAAGCACTGGACGGATGCAACAGGAACGACATCGTCATCATCATGGGAGACCTCAATGCTAAAGTTGGAAGTGACAACAGCGGATACGAGAGGACAATGGGCGTGCACGGGTTAGGGACAGAACGACAACGGAGAAAGACTGTGCGAGTTCTGCCAGCTGTGATAGCAGGAACATTATTTCCCCATAAGGACATCCACAAGGCAACATGGGTATCAGCGGATGGAAAGGTGAGGAATCAGATCGACCACCTTCTGATCAGCGGACAGTGAAGATCTTCTGTCCTGGACTCCCGAGTACAGAGAGGAGCTGATGCCAACAGTGACCACTACCTGGTGAGGACACACATCAAACTGCGTCTCAGCACCCACAGAAACAACAAGGTCAAGCCGAGGATACACGTGGAACGACTGAGAGATGAAGAGACGAGGAAGAAGTCCTGTGAGGTAGTCAAAAGCACGTTGGAAGAGACCAGGAACGAGAGTGAAGACGTGGAGGAGGTGTGGGAGCAGCAGAGAAATGCCTACGGCAAGTCAGCAGAGGAGGTGCTCGGCTTCAGGAAAGGAAAGAACAAGCCGTGGATCAGCGATAACACCAGGAGACTGATCGACGAGAGGAAAGTCATCAAGACAAGGATTGACAGTACCCGCTCAGAAAGAATCAAAAACAGAATGAGAGAAGAGTATAGGGGAAGGACAGGGAGGTGAAGAGGAGCGTGAGAGAGGACAAGAGGAGGTGGATGTCAGAGAAAGCAGAGAGAGCACAGGATGCAGCGGAGAACGGAAGGCAGAAAGAACTATACAGCATAGTGAGACAACTAACATGACAGAGCAACAGACAGGTAGCGGCAGTGAGGAGCAGGAACGGGGAACTGCTGAAGAGCAAAGAGGCAAGACTGGCGAGGTGGAAGGAACATTTCCAGGAAGTTCTCAACAGGGAAACACCAGAGGAACCACCACAGGAGGAAGAAGAAGAGAGGAAAGAGATCGGTATTTCAGTCGATGCGCCAGATATTGAAGAAATCAAGACCGCACTGAAGGCCCGGGACAGGCCCCTGGAGCAGATCAAATTTCAGCCGAAATACTGAAAGCAGACACCAAAGACCAGCTTAGAACTAAAGCGGATTTTTGACCTCATTTGGGACCAAGAGACAGTTCCGGCACAATGGATCAAAGGACTCATTTGCAAAATTCCAAAACGAGAAAACCTTCAGGACTGTTGAAACAGGAGGGGGGTTACGTTGTTGCCTCAGGCTAGCAAGGTGCTCAGCAAGATTCTCACCAACAGGATACAGACTGGAGTAGATTCATCACTCCGGAAAGAACAATCCGGCTTCAGGACGGGCAGAGGAACTGTCGACCAAATATTCCTCCTCAGGAATATCATGGAACAAGTCAACGAATGGAATGCTACACTGTTCGTCCACTTCGTCGACTTTGAAAAAGCGTTCGATTCCATACACCGAGACAGCCTTTGGATTATCATGCGTCAGTATGGAATCCCTCAGAAGCTGATCCAGATGGTCAAGTGCTCTGTTATTGACGAGAACGAGACAACAGACTGGTTCCCAGTGTCAACGGGAGTGCCGCAGGGGTACTGTATGTCAGGATTTCTGTTCCTCCTGGTATTCGACTGCGTGATGCAGAGAACTGTGCAGGGTGAAAGAACTGGAATCTGATGGGACTTCACTACCATGCTGGAAGACCTTGACTTTGCAGATGACCTTGCTCTTCTATCTTCAACAATGGACCACCTTCAGCACAAAACAACCAGGCTGGAAGACAATGCAGCCAAAGTTGGTCTAAGACTGAATGCGAAGAAGTGCAAGATTACGAAGGCCAACAGCAAGAGCGACAGCAAGCTGAAGGTTGGAGAAAGCGAGGTAGAGGAGGTAGAGAGCTTCACGTATCTGGGTGCAAACGTCACAAAGGTTGGTGGAGGCACAGCGAATGCCAAGAAAAGAGTGGCACTGGCAAGCGCGCAGTTCAAAAGGCTATCAAACACCTGGCAAGCCAGCGATATCAGCAAGAAGACCAAAACCTCCCATTTAAGAGCTTGGTCCTTTCAGTTTTGCTGTATGGATGCGAGACTTGGAAACTAACCATGGGAGAGGAGAAGATGCTAGACATCTTCCAGACCAAATGCTTACGGAGGATTTTCAAGATTCGATGGCAGCAACACGTATCCAACAAGACAGTTCTCGAGATGGGAGCGGCAGAGAAGATCCGTGAGGTGGTGAGGAGACGGAGATGGAACTGGATCGGCCATGTGCTGAGGAAGGACAGAACGGACGACTGTGATGTGGCCCTCGGGTGGACACCTGAAGGAAGAAGGAAAAGAGGCCGCCCAAAAACAACTTGGCGGCGAATGGTGGAACTGGAACGAAACGGTGCGCGCTGGAGCACGTGGAACACAGCACGACGTGCAACTGCAAACCGACCCCAGTGGAGGAGTGATGTCCAAGC
>JAWQFJ010019922.1:30000-32500 GCA_034096865.1 Theodoxus fluviatilis | reverse complement strand
CCTGCCCAGTTCGAAAACACGGCGCGTCGTATTTTCGTTTAAAGTGTGCGTGAAATGGAAGCTCCTCGTTGTCCTAGCGTAGCTAGATCTATAGACTCGTGTAGCGTTCTCAAACGACCGCTGGCTTCAAAATGTCCGCTTGAAGCATCCAGCGTCGCATGATCTCAGGGTACTTTGGTAAAAGCATTTCAGAGAATGGGCCCAAGAAATGTGCGGGGAATACCGTATCTCATCTATCACTTTAACAACCATTTTCAGTGCAGCATTGCGTGAAGCGAGAATAGCAAGCCGTATCTCTATAACTGATGATTTACTGCGGTTTATGGTGGGGCAGATTCTCCAGACGAGTGATGTACGTCCTTGATGTGTTACCTCGCACCAAGACATTATGTTTAAAACTGTTCTAGAAACCGCATAGATTTCTGATTTCTTTTAAGCAGGTAAAGTTTAGGGTACATACTTTTTCTCTACGTGTCTCATGTGGGACCCCGTTTATCTATGATATATAGATCGAATGTGCTGATCTTGTTGATCACACATGTCGAAGGACTCGTGATATTTATGGGGGTAATTTACGTTTTACAAACACATGCTTCCCGTGTAAGTTCACGCGCGTGGCCCTATATCATGGAAACACGAGTACAGAGGTTTGGAATTAGCCGGTGCGTGGACAGGCATGAGAGGTTTGTGGAACAGCCGCGATGAGTTGTAAATTGCCCTTTGAGTGGTGACGGGCAGTTCCGTGCCGGGAGCTCTCGTGCCGGTGTACCTACATCTCCGGAGTCCCGGCAGGCGTGGGACAGCTTGAGAGTGAGCACAGGTGGCGCTGCGATCGATTACGATCCCTTTCCAGGGGCTGTTGCTTCAGCACACTGGGAAAATCGTGCTCATCCCATGCGCCAGCACTGCCAAAACACGAGAATCAATGTAAGCAACCTTGAGCAAACAGAATTACCGATCGTGCGAAAAGCTCAAGTACCCGGATGTTTTTGAGCTTTCCCTCTGTTACGAAGGAAAGCAGTCGCGCTCTACGCCTTGAATCCAAAGTTGTGGGGAAAGGGTGAAAAAGAAGAGATGCGCTGACGACAATGGGGTCCGTGAGGTTGTCCAAATACGATTGTTTGTTCGATAGACATTGACGTTTCCTGCTATTCCACCTCTCGGGTGCATCCTGTATGAACTCCCGCAAACAAGTAGGATTGAGATCAACAGGGAGGAAATAAGTACACGAGATAAGATTGAGTGCATGTGTTTGCGCGCGACTCCGCGCGCGTGTGTGCGTGTCTGCTTCGCGAGTGAAATATGTAAAACAGTGTCATGGTGCGTGACAGGGTACTCACGTCATCGCACAAGCATGCCGTGTCTATAGGTGTGATATGAGCGTAATATGTGTGTGATACATGTGTGTTATGTGGGTGATATTTGCTGTATGTGTGCATGAGCATGTATGTGTGCATTTGTATGTATGGGTGTGTGTGTGTGCTTATGTGTTTGTGTGTGTGTTTATGCGTGTGTGTGTAAGTGTATGTGTGTATGTGTTTGTGTGTGTATGTGTATGTGTTTGAGTGTGTGTGTGTATGTGTGTGTATGTGTGTATGTGTTTATGTGTGTGTGTTTAAGTGTATGTGTTAATGTGTTTTCGTGTGCGTATGTGTGTGTATATGTGTGTGTATGTGTGTGTGTATGTGTATGTGTGTGTATGTGTATGTGTGTATGTGTATGTGTATGTGTGTATGTGTGTGTGTATGTGTGCGAGAGCTATTTTCTCTTCGCAAATGATTGTGCGTAGGCCGCTCTCGACACGATCTTGAGGAACTGGTCCATTGTCTGTCAGTTGCTGCAAAGGTACTTGGGAACATCATTAAGTTGAAAGAGACAAGGTTAATATGTCTCCAACCATCCCGTCTAAAGTTTCGTTGGAACCTCATATCACCATCAAAGGAACAATTTTGGTCCGTGTGAACAGTGTTCCATATTCTGGAATTTGTCTTGCATCAAGGGGTCACCTGGATAGAGAAAATCTCCATTGGAATCTCCAAATGTAGTGCTTCATCGAGAGACTGCAGTGTGGAGTGTGGGTACTCCTAGGAAACAGCATTTGCTGGAGGCAGATCTGTTGCGCTTACATCTGGTTAATGGTTGTGAGTTTTGGATCACCTACAGGAAATGAACTCAGCAGGTGTTCAGTTCCACTTCAAATGTTTTGGCAATATCACAGATATTAGTTTGGCTGACTGAATAGCAAAGGCTTGCGTCTAGCAAACATTTGGACTGTAAACAGTGGGGGCACTCATTTCTGTGTGGTGACAATGAAAGACTACCCATTGCCGGGATACGTCTTTCAAATAGATTTCGTCAGTGGAACTCGAAAGGCTGGAGAAGCCATTACGCGCTGCAAAGACTGCCCTCCATCCCTACCGCCCCTTCAGAGGAAGATTAAAGCGTTTCGATGTGAACTTTTCCCTCGACAACACAATATACACGCGAAAATGGCGTGTTA
>JAWQFJ010019922.1:12500-27500 GCA_034096865.1 Theodoxus fluviatilis | reverse complement strand
GATTGATTGATTGATGATCTTTATTTCGGCCGACGACCGTTTATTATAAAACAGTTTACATATATCATTAAGATAGCAACATCACTGTCCACTGTCCAAGTATAATTTATATCTTCGGTCGCTTCCCCAGCACTCGTAGCTATTGACGATCTCTATATCATCACCTCCAGTTGTCCATTTTTCTCCTCGAGCGAGAAACCCTCCCCTTCTATAAACCATTACCCTTGTTTTGTTTTTGTTGATTATTAAGGCCTAGTTTTCCTTATATGTACAAACGGTTATAAAGTTGGCATTGCAACTCCGTCGACGTTGACAGTAGTACTACGTCGTCTGCGAACAGAAGGAAAACTAGTTCCGCCATTCTGGGTATTAACTGCATACCATGCTTTCCTACTCTACTTACTTAGTCCACCACACAAGTAATGTATCAACAAAAAATTGTCGGTGACTCAACTGGCCCCTGCTTTACACCAACTGCCCCCTGCTTTACACCAACTGGGCACTCAAAGGGATCGGTCACAACACCACTCCATTGTACGCATGCGCAAACCTCAGAATACACTGCCCCGAGCATATTGAGAAACTTTGTTAACATGCCCAGCTTTTCCTAAACATACAATAGGCACTCTCTTTTTATAATGTCAAATACAGCAAACGATTCCCCTCTTCCTCCACTATATACATGTTTTGTGACAGCACAGTGAAGAATGAAAACATGATCTATCGTGGAGTGATCTACCTGATAACCCGCCCGTTTAAAGGAAACATTTTTTTCTCGTTCGGTCTAACTCCTCAAGCAACTTGTCAGAATAGAAATAAACAGCTTGCTCACGGTACAGAGCAGAGAAATCCCTATGTAAATCTTGGGTTGTAACCTATCCCCTGACTTGTGTGTGTGTGTGTGTGTGTGTGTGTGTGTGTGTGTGTGTGTGTGTGTGTGTGTGTGTGTGTGTCTGCGTGTGCGCGCGCGTATGTGAGAGAGAGAGAGAGAGAGAGAGAGAGAGAGAGAGAGAGAGAGAGAGACCGTGCGTGCGTGTGTGTGTGTGTGTGTGTGTGTGTGTGTGTGTGTGTGTGTGTATGTGTGTGTGCGTGTTTAAGTGTGATGTGGGATTGTATAGGTGGCAGGAAGGATGGCTGTGGGAACAGAAAGCAGTGGTTGTATGTTGAACTCGAGGATTAGGCCTACAGCATTTTCTATGAAATAGCATCCATGCAACAGCACGATGCAGATCACACACACAATACCCTGGCCACATGCTGGAACGACGGAGTGGTGAACGTTCCTGTACAGAGTCTGCAGCCTTCAAACATCAATAATTGTCATGGCGATGATACAGGATGATGTCGACAGCAAAATGTGGGCTTTGCAGGGAGATCGGCTTTCGCATCCAATCTTTGTCATTCCATCCACGGCCTTGGTCACAGTGTTGGGCTTCGGGTCGCGTCGTGTACATGACAGGAAATGATTCGCGTTTTTCCGCTTCGTCGCTTCGCCATCTTGTCCCTTTTTGCCTTTGTTATTTGGGACTGTCAGGCGGAGGTGACCTGCACGCTGCACACGGCACGCTGCAAACCTGCACACGGCACGCTGCAAACCTGCACACGGCACGCTGCACGCGGCACGCAGAGGGGAACGACTTTTTCTGGCAGCAAGAACGGTAACTCATGATCTTAGTAAATAATTGTGTTTGGAAAGGGAAAAGACTAGAGATGACGATCGTCTGTATGCAACGCTTACAGGATGCAGGAATTGTGTGTGCTGATTTCCTAACTGGCCAGCATAGCAATTTGCCATCGCAAATCTGTGAACTTCCAATTGTAATGTATCCTGCAAAGACACGTATGCAAATGACACTTCTCCAAATAACTTCTCCTTGCTCATGGGACTCGTATTATTTGTGTTTTTCTTAATCCTCGCAAGATCGCACACCATCATTTCAGTTTTTCTTCATCACTCTCTCGTCTTAAAATACACGAATAACGTGTTTATGTTTTGTGCATTTGTACTGTTTTGGCGAGAACATATAATCATGCAATTCTGTATGCTTGAAAATAAAAGGGGGGGAAAGGAGGGGGGGGGGGTTTAATCGATGATAAAATGAGCAAGAGGTGAAAAGGTCAGATTGAGATATTAAAACGTCAACGGAGGAAATCACACCCCTTTTTTAGGAATCTACTCATGAACATTTTTTCCGTCCAATTTATGTTGGTAAAGGTGGCATCTGTTGTGAATGTAATGTGAGATGCCTGTAGAAGGTTCGGGAACTTTCCTCCTTTGTCTGTGAGAGGGGGTGGAGGCGGTTTCTGCCTTGTCAGCACACAGAGGGTCAGGGGGTCAGAATTAGTCAGCAGAATGCTGGGAGTGGACTGGAAATTTCCCATCCCAATACGCAGTAGCCAACTGACCACTGATTTTTCCTTGTCGGTTGGGGGGGGGGGGGGGGGGGAGGGGGGGGCGGCGGGCCCTTCCAGTATGCCGACGTGGCAATGCAGAAGTCGCTTAGAATGTACCCGAACCCCAGCACGAGACTATTTAAAAGCGTATGCATGCGAGGGTAACGTCACGGGAAGCTGAGAGCGCTTTGGAGGCTGTAGGAGCCGTTTGAGGCGCAGCCTGAGCAGCACGAGTGACCGCTGTGGGGGCACGTGATTGCTTTAAGCGCTGACCAGTCAAGGAATAAAGATCTTGTAGAAAACTCACGCCTGAGTCCCGCTTCTACTTTCCTGGCGCAAGCTGGGACGGACTTTAAGTAACAGACCACCTTCCCGCAACACATCCAACGTTCCTCCGACTCGTGGATGCCATGCTCGGCGAGATGATTATAGCGCTCTCCTCTGGAGGCTAAGGGTCGAGTTACCGTTTCAGGCATTGCAGAGATTGCAGGGATTGCAGGGATTGCAGGGATTGCAGGCATTGCAGGCATTGCAGGCATTGCAGGAATTGCAGGCATTGCTGGCATTGCAGGGATTGCAGGCATTGCAGGGATTGCAGGGTTTGCAGGGATTGCAGGATTGCAGGCATTGCAGGCATTGCAGGGATTGCAGGCATTGCAGGGATTGCAGGCATTGCAGGCATTGCAGGCATTGCAGGCATTGCAGGGATTGCAGGCATTGCAGGCATTGCAGGGATTGCAGGCATTGCAGGCATTGCAGGGATTGCAGGCATTGCAGGCATTGCAGGGATTGCAGGCATTGCAGGCATTGCAGGCATTGCAGGCATTGCAGGCATTGCAGGCATTGCAGGGATTGCAGGCATTGCAGGCATTGCAGGCATTGCAGGCATTGCAGGCATTGCAGGCATTGCAGGCATTGCAGGCATTGCAGGCATTGCAGGCATTGCAGGCATTGCAGGGATGGCAGGCATTGCAGGCATTGCAGGAATTGCAGGGATTGCAGGGATTGCAGGCATTGCAGGCATTGCAGGCATTGCATGAATTGCAGGCATTGCAGACATTGCAGGCATTGCAGGCATTGCAGGAATTGCAGGCATTGCAGGCATTGCAGAGATTGCAGGCATTGCAGGGATGGTAGGCATTGCAGGCATTGCAGACATTGCAGGCATTGGAGGCATTGCAGGAATTGCAGGCATTGCAGGGATTGCAGGCATTTCAGACATTGCAGGCATTGCAGGCATTTCAGGCATTGCAGGCATTGCAGGCATTGCAGGGATTGCAGGGATTGCAGGGATTGCAGGGATTGCAGGCATTGCAGGCATTGCATGCATTTCAGACATTGCAGGCATTGCAGGGATTGCAGGCATTGCAGGCATTGCAGGCATTGCAGGCATTGCAGGCATTGCAGGCATTGCAGGCATTGCAGGCATTGCAGGCATTGCAGGGATTGCAGGCATTGCAGGCATTGCAGGCATTGCAGGCATTGCAGGCATTGCAGGGATTGCAGGCATTGCAGGCATTGCAGGCATTGCAGGCATTGCAGGGATTGCAGGGATTGCAGGCATTGCAGGCATTGCAGGCATTGCAGGCATTGCAGGGATTGCAGGCATTGCAGGCATTGCAGGCATTGCAGGGATTGCAGGCATTGCAGGCATTGCAGGCATTGCAGGCATTGCAGGCATTGCAGGCATTGCAGGGATTGCAGGCATTGCAGGGATTGCAGGGACTGCAGGCATTGCAGGCATTGCAGGCATTGCAGGGATTGCAGGCATTGCAGGCATTGCAGGCATTGCAGGGATTGCAGGCATTGCAGGGATTGCAGGGATTGCAAGGATTGCAGGCATTGCAGGGATTGCAGGCATTGCAGGCATTGCAGGGATTGCAGGGGTTGCAGGGATTGCAGGGATTGCATGCATTGCAGGCATTGCAGGCATTGCAGGCATTGCAGGGATTGCAGGGGTTGCAGGGATTGCAGGGATTGCATGCATTGCAGGCATTGCAGGGATTGCAGGCATTGCAGGCATTGCAGGCATTGCAGGGATTGCAGGCATTGCAGGCATTGCATGCATTGCAGGCATTGCAGGCATTGCAGGGATAGCAGGCATTGCAGGGATTGCAGGCATTGCAGGCATTGCAGGGATTGCAGGCATTGCAGGGATTGCAGGCATTGCAGGGATTGCAGGGGTTGCAGGGATTGCAGGCATTGCAGGCATTGCAGGCATTGCAGGCATTGCAGGGATTGCAGGGGTTGCAGGGATTGCAGGGATTGCATGCATTGCAGGCATTGCAGGCATTGCAGGGATTGCAGGCTTTGCAGGGATTGCAGGAATTTCAGGCATCGCGGGATTGCAGGGATGGCAGGCATTGCAGGGATTGCAGGGATTGCAGGCATTGCAGGGATTGCAAGCATTGCACGCACTGCAGGGATTGCATGGATTGCGGGCATTGCAGAGATTGCAGGGATTGCAGGCATTGCAGGGCTTGCAGGGATTCAGGGATTGCAGGGATTGCAGGCTTTGCAGGGATTGCAGGCATTGCAGGCATTGCAGGGATTTCAGGAATTGCAGGCATTGCAGGGATTGCAGGGATTGCAGGGATTGCAGGCATTGCAGGGATTGCAGGGATTTCAGGGATTTCAGGGTTTGCAGGGATTGCAGGAATTTCAGGCTTTGCAAGGTTTGCAGGGATTGCAGGCATTGCAGGCATTGCAGGCATTGCAGGCATTGAAGGCATTGCAGGCATTGCAGGGATAGATTAATGAGAAAAAAGGAGGTAAGAGATATTAGACGAGGAAGAGCTAGAAGGTCCGCGAAAACGAAGCTGCAGAACGCAACCCTTGAAATCAGCCGGAGACGTTTACGAAATGAAGAACACTTGTTGAACCCCGGCTGCCAGACTGGAGGGAGCGTGGTATCACTGCGAAACGCCACGACCCTGAATAGACGGGGGCTGTCAGATATCCCCCCTGCCGAGGGTTGCAACCGGATGCAGCCCAAAGAAATGGGGATTTAAAAAAACGAAGGGAAAACGCGTCCATGTGAAATGATAGACGCTGTCTGAGTTCGCCAAATCTGCTACTCGTCCGGATCTGGATTTTGTACAAGTCTGCTGCTCAGAGCTCTTCCTCGACGTACAGTGATGAGAACGGAAGCAATCCAATTTTGTAGCGAGGCGTAGACCCTCTGGCTGGCTGTCGAGGATGCTTTCAGTGCAAACAAGACCTGTCAAACGGGAAATGCAGTCAGATCAGCTAGTGTTTTTGCATGCGCAGAGATCCAATACCATATCAGATAGGGCACGTTCAGGTAACACGAATATCTCTCAACGCAAGATGAACACAGCGGAGCGCTGACTCGGCACTGAGAAGACAGGAGTATCTAGCTGCTGCAAAGTGAAAACGCTATGGATGTGGAGAAACAGATTCTGAACTATTCCCGATGAAATATGTGGGATCCACATTTATCAAAAGTATTTTGCATTCGATGCCAGAAATTAAAAGTTTCTTTTGAAGATCTACTTATTCTGTTCCGAGCACTGAATTATGGCATACACCTCAAATTTTGGCGTTGACACATTTACAGTATTGCTATCAAGCAACGTTGATATACATGTAAAATGATTGACTGCGGCGGTTTCGTAGATCATTGTGTCAATTCTACTGAACTCATTGGCTTTTCCTGCCTGGGAAGTAAAAAAGCCAGAAGGTAAAGACGTAGTTTATAAGTAACTCCCCATTTCTCTGCGGGGCTCAGACTGCCTAACACTTTAGCCTTCGATCACTCGAGCCACTATCAATTCTCTATTGGACCTGATGACAAACACGGCGACATAAAGACTCCCAGGGTAGTGCTAGCATTCTAGTATTTCTAGGGTAGTGCTAGCATTCTAATAGTTCAAGGGTAGTACTAGAATTCTAGTATTTCAAGGGACGTACTAGCATTCTAGTATTTCAAGGGTAGTGCTAGCATTCTAGTATTTCAAGGGTAGTGCTAGCATTCTAGTATTTCAAGGGTAGTGCTAGCATTCCAGTATTTCAAGGGTAGTGCTAGCATTCTAGTATTTCAAGGGTAGTACTAGCATTCTAGTATTTCAAGGGTAGTGCTAGCATTCTAGTATTTCAAGGGTAGTGCTAGCATTCTAGTATTTCAAGGGTAGTGCTAGCATTCTAGTATTTCAAGAGTAGTGCTAGCATTCCAGTATTTCAAGGGTAGTGCTAGCATTCTAGTATTTCAAGGGTAGTGCTAGCATTCTAGTATTTCAAGGGTAGTGCTAGCATTCTAGTATTTCAAGGGTAGTGCTAGCATTCTAGTATTTCAAGGGTAGTGCTAGCATTCTAGTATTTCAAGGGTAGTGCTAGCATTCTAGTATTTCAAGGGTAGTAGTGCTAGCATTCTAGTATTTCAAGGGTAGCGCTAGCATTCTAGTATTTCAAGGGTAGCGCTAGCATTCAAGTATTTCAAGGGTAACGCTAGCATTCTAGTATTTCAAGGGTAGTGCTAGCGTTCTAGTATTTCAAAGGTTGTGCTACCATTCTAGTATTTCAAGGGTAGTGTTAGAATTCCAGTATTTCAAGTGTAGTGCTAGCATTCTAGTATTTCAAGGGTAGTGCTAGCATTCCAGTATTTCAAGGGTTGTACTAATATTCTAGTATTTCAAGGGTAGCGCTAGCATTCTGGTATTTCAAGGGTAGTGGTAGCATTCTAGTATTTCAAGAGTAGTGCTAGCATTCCAGTATTTCAAGAGTAGTGCTAGCATTCTAGTATTTCAAGGGTAGTAGTGCTAGTATTCTAGTATTTCAAGAGTAGTGCTAGCATTCCAGTATTTCAAGAGTAGTGCTAGCATTCTAGTATTTCAAGGGTAGTAGTGCTAGCATTCCAGTATTTCAAGAGTAGTGCTAGCATTCTAGTATTTCAAGGGTAGTGTTAGCATTCTAGAATTTCAAGGGTAGTTCTAGCATTCTAGTACTTTAGGGGTAGTGATGATACCCAGCTCTACAACTCCTCCCATCCCAGTCAAATCCACTCTCTTCTTTCTACCAACGAACACTGCATCTCTGACGTGAAACTGGTTGATCCTGAACAAGCTCCAACTCAATGACTCAAAAACTGAAGCACTCCTGGTGGGCGGCTGAGGCAAATCGGATCAGGCCCTCAAACTAACCATTGGTCACAGTGACATTGTCTTCTCTCAGTCTGTTAGAAATTTAGGCGTCATGTTTGACGATGATCTGTCAATGAGATCTCATGTCAACAAAGTCTGTCAGTTAGCATATTATGAGCTAAGGAAAATTAGTACCATTCGCCATTATCTTTCTCAGCAGGCCCCCAAAACGCTCATTATATCACTTGTTCTGTCTCGTCTCGACTATGGAAACTATCTTCTCGCTGGCATGCCTGACACTCTGCTTAACAAACTCCAGAAAGTTCAGAATTGTGCTGCTAGGTTAGTATTTCGATGTCCCAAGCGTACCCATGTCTCATCACTCCTACATACACTTCACTGGCTCCCCATCTCTCAGAGGATAGATTATAAACTTGCTACTTTGTGCTTCAAGGCCATCGACAACACCGCACCACACGCTCTTACAGAAATTCTTGCAGTCTACACGCCTCCAGATCTCTACGCTCAGCTGCTGACTCTAGAATGCTCAAGGTCCCCGCCGTAATAAGAAAACTCAAGGACAGCGTGCCTTCTCTTATATTGGGCATGTAACCTGGAATAGTCTCCCTCGCTCAGTCCGTCATTCTGACGCTCTGGCCCGTTCAAAGTATTTTCAAGGGTAGTGCTAGAATGCCTGTATTTCAAGCGAGTGAAGCGATTCCCGTATTTCAAGGGTAATAGCCAATACTAGCATTCTAGTATTTCAAGGTAGTACTAGCATTTCTAGTAGTTCAAGGGTAGTGCGGAGCATTCCAGTATTTCAAGGGTAGTGCTAGCCGTAGTGCTAGCATTCCAGTATTTCAAGGGTAGTGCTAGCATTCTAGTATTTCAAGGGTAGTGCTAGCATTCTAGTATTTCAAGGGTAGTGCTAGCATTCCAGTATTTCAAGGGTAGTGCTAGCATTCTTAGTATTTCAAGGGTAGTGCTAGCATTCTATTTCAAGGGTAGTGCTAGCATTCTAGTATTTCAAGGGTAGTGCTAGCATTCCAGTATTTCAAGGGTAGTGCTAGCATTCCAGTATTTCAAGGGTAGTGCTAGCATTCCAGTATTTCAAGGGTAGTGCTAGCATTCCAGTATTTCAAGGGTAGTGCTAGCATTCCAGTATTTCAAGGGTAGTACTAGCATTCTAGTATTTCAAGGGTAGTGCTAGCATTCCAGTATTTCAAGGGTAGTACTAGCATTCTAGTGTGTGTGTCAAGGGAGGTGTAGTGCTAGCATTTCCAGTATTTCAAGGGTTAGTGCTGAGCATTCCATTGTATTTCCAAGGGTTAGTGACTAAGCATTCCAGTATTTCAAGGGTAGTGCTAGCATTCCAGTATTTCAAGGGTAGTGCTAGCATTCCAGTATTTCAAGGGTAGTGCTAGCATTCTAGTATTTCAAGGGTAGTGTCTAGCAATTCTAGTATTTTCAAGGGTAGTGCTAGCATTCCAGTATTTCAAGGGTAGTAGGCCTACTAGCATTCCAGTATTTCAAGGGTAGTACTAGCATTCTAGTATTTCAAGGGTAGTGCTAGCATTCCAGTATTTCAAGGGTAGTACTAGCATTCTAATATTTCAAGGGTAGTACTAGAATGCTAGTATTTTAAGGGTAGTGCTAGCATTCTAGTATTTCAAGGGACGTACTAGCATTCTAGTATTTCAAGGGTAGTACTAGCATTCTAGTATTTCAAGGGTAGTGCTAGCATTCCAGTATTTCAAGGGTAGTACTAGCATTCTAGTATTTCAAGGGTAGTGCTAGCATTCTAGTATTTCAAGGGTAGTGCTAGCATTCTAGTATTTCAAGGTAGTGCTAGCATTCTTATTTCAGGTAGTACTCATTCTAGTATTTCAAGGGACTGCTAGCATCAGTATTTCAGGTATACAGCATTCTAGTATTTCAAGGGTAGTGCTAGCATTCTAGTATTTCAAGGGTAGCAAGCTCTAGTATTCAGGTGTGCTAGCATTCTAGTATTTCAAGGGTAGTGCTAGCATTCTAGTATTCAAGGGTTGTGCTAGCATTCTAGTATTTCAACCCTCTGCTGACTCACGGTTTTACTCCTGGCCGGGGAGAGACCATTAAAGTTGAACAAATTGCTCAACGGTACAAGCCTAGGATCCGCGCGGCTTTGAACCCCTGGCTGCAAGCCACGTGACTTGGGGCTGCCAGCAGCGCCAGCTGTAACTACGCACACTGCGCCACAGGACTTGGGGCTGCCAGTAGCGCCAGCTGTAACTACACACACTGCGGCATAGGACTTGGGGCTGCCAGTAGCGCCAGCTGTAACTACGCACAGTGCGGCACAGGACTTGGGCTGCCAGTAGCGCCAGCTGTAACTACGCACAGTGCGGCACAGGACTTGGGGCTGCCAGTAGCGCCAGCTGTAACTACGCGCAGTGCGGCACAGGACTTGGGGCTGCCAGTAGCGCCAGCTGTAACTACGCACAGTGCGGCACAGGACTTGGGGCTGCCAGTAGCGCCAGCTGTAACTACGCACACTGCGGCATAGGACTTGGGGCTGCCAGTAGCGCCAGCTGTAACTACGCACAGTGCGGCACAGGACTTGGGGCTGCCAGTAGCGCCAGCTGTAACTACGCACAGTGCGGCACAGGACTTGGGGCTGCCAGTAGCGCCAGCTGTAACTACACACACTGCGCCACAGGACTTGGGGCTGCCAGTAGCGCCAGCTGTAACTACGCACAGTGCGGCACAGGACTTGGGGCTGCCAGTAGCGCCAGCTGTAACTACGCACAGTGCGGCACAGGACTTGGGGCTGCCAGTAGCGCCAGCTGTAACTACGCACACTGCGGCATAGGACTTGGGGCTGCCAGTAGCGCCAGCTGTAACTACGCGCAGTGCGGAGCAGGACTTGCGGCTGCCAGTAGCGCCAGCTGTAATTACGCGCAGTGCAGTGCTGGACTTAGGGCTGCCAGTAGCGCCAGCTGTAACTACGCGCACTGCGGCATAGGACTTGAGGCTGCCAGTAGCGCCAGCTGTAACTACGCGCAGTGCAGTGCTGGACTTAGGGCTGCCAGTAGCGCCAGCTGTAACTACGCGCACTGCGGCATAGGACTTGGGGCTGCCAGTAGCGCCAGCTGTAACTACGCGCAGTGCAGTGCTGGACTTAGGGCTGCCAGTAGCGCCAGCTGTAACTACGCGCAGTGCGGCACAGGACTTGGGGCTGCCAGTAGCGCCAGCTGTAACTACGCGCAGTGCATTGCTGGACTTGGGGCTGCCAGTAGCGCCAGCTGTAACTACGCGCACTGCGGCATAGGACTTGAGGCTGCCAGTAGCGCCAGCTGTAACTACGCGCAGTGCATTGCTGGACTTAGGGCTGCCAGTAGCGCCAGCTGTAACTACGCGCAGTGCGGCACAGGACTTGGGGCTGCCAGTAGCGCCAGCTGTAACTACGCGCAGTGCGGCACAGGACTTGGGCTGCCAGTAGCGCCAGCTGTAACTACGCGCAGTGCGGCACAGGACTTGGGGCTGCCAGTAGCGCCAGCTGTAACTACGCGCACTGCGGCATAGGACTTGGGGCTGCCAGTAGCGCCAGCTGTAACTACGCGCAGTGCATTGCTGGACTTAGGGCTGCCAGTAACGCCAGCTGTAACTACGCGAAGTGCGGCACAGGACTTGGGGCTGCCAGTAGCGCCAGCTGTAACTACGCGCAGTGAAGATACTTTCTGCAATGGGCAGCGATGCAACATTTCTCGGAGCTGCTCGACTGAAACAAGGGAAGGTCAAAGCTCCGGATTTTGCCAACAGAGTTTCTTCATCATAATAGCGTAGTTTGAGTTAAAACGTCATTCCGTTGATATATTGATCAGAGGGGACTGTTGTGAAAATTTCATGGGAACCACATATTTGCAGTGACATTTCACTTTACATATTTGGCTTGTGTGTTGCAGCAGTTAACCACTAAACAATGTTTTTAAAGATAGAATCTTCCAACACTAGGTAGCTGATTGTAAGCATGTATAAAGGTAACCCAATACCACAGAGAGAAGTGTTTTGCCCATTACAACTACACAGGAATCCAATCAACGTTTTTCGATCACACACCTCTTTCTTGTGCCCTGAAGCTCTTCATAGTTTAAAAGCTCCTCAACATTTTCGACGACGCCTCAAAAAGTGACCTATCTGGCCTGAAGCAGGCGAAGCCGACCCTGCGACAAAACTGTTTTAAATCATAATGTCAACATTGATCGGACCTGGTTTTGGACAAGGTCAGAATGTTGTCATTTTACTGGTACAATCATTAAAAACAAACGACGACGAAAACATTGCGGCTGAATTCCCTCGCTGCCAGAACAGGCTACAACCTCTTCCAGCACTCTTTCATAGTAGCGTGGTCTGATCTGATTACGAGAGACGAAAACACATATAATCAGTGCAAGAAAAATTGTAAACTTTCTTTTCCCAACCGAAGGGAAGAAACAACCGTTTAAGACTGTGACACTGGTCCTGCGTATCGCCATCTGTGCGCGGCAGTGATTATAGCAGTCGATCGAACTTGTGGGCCACATCCAGCACATTTTTAGGAGCGCCATGAATAAGAAATAAGGTAACGTCTTCCTCCTTCTCTGTCTAATGCGATTTGCGATGACCATTTCGCTCTGTAATCTGCACGACCTTGATTTCTGTTGTGCAAGTAATGGATGTCCTCAACTCCAAATTTTCCAGTCGGCGACAAAACACGAGAATTGATTTCGGCGTCACAACCAGGTCGTCATGGCTGTTCAAAGGCGCAGTTTTTTTAATAAGAAGAAAGGATGCGGCGTTTCCCTTTGTACAGCGGAAGAGCATATGACATGAAGTGCTTGCATGTGATACTGCTATTTCCTCAGTCTGACACCAAGCACCGTGCCCTCTCCCACTGGCACTGCAACAGTGGTGCCTTCAACTCTTTGACAGCGGGCCTGGGCAACAGAGTTCGAATCACGGTTCCTCATGCTACCCCATTGGCGCTTTGACGTCATGATTTTACACGCAAGTTGCAACACCATCAGCGCTTTGACGTAATAATTTTACACGCAATTTGCAACACCATCGGCGCTTTGACGTCATGATTTTACATGAAAGTTGCAACACCATCGGCGCTTTGACGTAATGATTTTACGCGCAATTTGCAACACCATCGGCGCTTTGACGTCATGATTTTACGCGCAATTTGCAACATCATCGGCCCTTTGACGTCACAGTCGGGAACGACGAAGCGCCTGGAGGACGGCGTGCGCTGCACACGGTTGCAACAAAGATCTTCGTTTGTTTTCAAAGCAAACAACCGGAACGATTTTCTTTTGTGATCAATCCGGGCATTCAAGACCCACGAATGGAAACGAAGTTATATCATCTTTCCTGTCAAAATTCTAAACATGAACATATATTAGGGCCATTTCAAGCGAAATCAAACCCGAATAGTGTGTAAGATTGAGCCCATGCCAGGCACGGTTATGCTCCAGACACTGTTCTCCGAGAGAAGGAAAGATCGAAGGCAGTTTTTTTTTCTGGGCTGCATGGCGACATCACGATCCTCTAAATCCAGTCTATTGAACATAGCTCAGATCCATTAAGGGATTCGGATAGTCCTCAACGCAAGCATGCCAGATGTCTAGTACCTAAAGTAAAAGATCTATATTGTGTCTTTGTGGGTTAGGTACACTGAAAGAGTCATCAACGGGAATCTCAACTTATTTCCCTTGTACTCGCGATGCATCGCGGTGGGTCACCAACGGTTGAGCTCCTGGAGTAGACTCCAGATGGGTTTCTGAGTAGATATCCTCTGGCAGGCAGCTGTACGTCAAAGATGGGCGCCTTTCCCTGTGAAGCTTATAGGATATTGTAGTGCACTGTCTATAGTTTATGTTGCCAAGAAGAAAAACACCAACATGACCCAGATACGACAAAAAGAAAACAAACTAAAAAGCATAGATGACGACGCATTCAAAACAAACTGGAAGAAAAACTAGAGCGGAAAGACGGATTACAAGTAAGAAGAGAGGAGGAAGGAAAGAAAAAAATATGCGAAATGAGAAAAAAGAAACGAATAAAGAAAGAGAAAGAAACAGTGAGAAAGGCAGAATGAAGGTAAAAAATCCCCCGGAAAACCCTACAAGAGGAGCCATGCCAATGATTCACGCAAGTTGAGCATTGGCAATAAGTCAAATTCCCCCCGATGTTTTATGTCTTTGCTGTTGCCCTGTCCTGCCGACGCAAACATTTGTTGTGTAGGTTGGTTTCAAAACTCCTTGGACCGCAATGACAGCGAAATTCAATGCCTTTCTGAGTGGCACTACCACGAAAGATAATGCCCCTTCAAGAAAAAGCTTTGTGGCCATGTGAGTATTTCCCGCTCTTTCCAGATCAGGGTTGGTAGGAAGACTGTGGTGGAATCGTCCCGATACTATCTCTAGCCTGTTCTTAATAGACAAAAAAATCTCGGCTAATATTTACCAAGTCTTGGAAATTTTTTTATTGGCAAACATTCGGCAAAATATCGTCAACTATTCCACCAAGTCTTGGCAAATCTTTAGCTTCTCAATAGCTTGACAAAACCGAGCCAAGATCTCGCAAAGGACATTTGCAATATGATATTGATCGACATCATGCCCATACCGTAAGTGTGCAATGGCTGAAAATGTGAATGAAGCGACATATTTCTTCCGCCTTTCTGCTAAGAATATCCCCCGTCAAAAGCTATTGGCATTACCTGTCGAGCCTATATCCCAAGTCTTGGAAGATATTTGCCAAGTCTTGGCGAAAATCAATTAAAAATCGAAACACTTAACTAAATATTCAGCTAATATATCCCAAGACCTGGCAAATTCTGACCAAACACTTGGCCAGTATTTGCCAACATTTGGCAAACACCAGTTAAGAACCGGCTTATCTGTACGACAAGGAAGTATTTGTCAAATTCAGGAACCTCGGACGCGGCGATAACTTTACAGGTAGTCGCACATTCTGATGTCTCGCTACTGATTCATGATTTTTTTCCTCACATTTCGTGCAAACGTTTTTATATATCTGAAAGGCTCGAGAGCTGCCTCATCATCTCTACAACTACAAAGTTCAATGTGTATGTGTGTGTGTGTGTGTGTGTGTGTGTGTGTGTGTGTGTGTGTGTCTGTGTGTGTGTGTATGCGTGTGTGTGTGTGTGTGTGTGTCTTTGCTATGCATTCCCGTACCACTTAAGCTGCTGGATTCAAAATTGACACACATAATATATGTGCCATTAGGAAGGTTATAGGCTCCCTACCGTTATGGTAGCGTTACCATGGGCCGGTGTGCTGGCGAGTAGATTTTTTAAGCATTGGCGTTAGGCCATCCACGCTGGGCCTTGCGTAAGAAGAGTTTGGTCCCATCAGAAGGGGTCACACGTGCTAGAGAAGGACGCCTAGGGCAAAGCAAGAGGCGTGAATACCGCCCCTCTCAACAAAATAGCTCCTGTCCATCTCTAAGTGTTTCCACC
>JAWQFJ010019922.1:0-7500 GCA_034096865.1 Theodoxus fluviatilis | reverse complement strand
AGCGCTCCCATCCAAGCTACTCCGTGTGTCTGACCCCCTCCCCAGAGCACGTAAAACAAGATAGTGATCATACCATCCCCTTTTACATCCCAATAGAAATTGGGAGTGTTTATCAACGAGAGAGAATAGCGTTTCTCTCACTGTGAAATCCAGTCACTGAAAAGTTCACCTCTCTGGAGCAAAGCCCCCCTGCCACCGCCTCCCCGCACTCCCCAGCCTGCTCGCCTGCCTGGCCAAAAGCTGACCCCTGGGCAAGCCTCTCCTCACGCCTGCCGGTCTGAGACGCCCAGCCCCACAGCCGTCGTCTGCTGGAGATCGCTTCCCTCCTGCCTGGCTCCCTCCCGCCTACCCAGGCTGGACCAAAGCTGACCACTACAGCCGGGGAAACCTCACCCCAGGAGTTTTCATCTGCATTAGCGCTGTGTTGTGGTTGTGTCTGCCCTTTGCCCGAGAGCGCATAGGAGCAGTGATTGATGGCCTTTGTTCTCGGTCGAGAACGTGTGATTAGATGGGCTGTGAGTCCTCAAGCTTAGTTATGAACTTCATCGTTGGAATTACTAAGGTACAGTGAATACGTATTTTGAACTGTCTCTGAATCTAAAGAACTGAACTGTTGAACTCTTTTATCCCTAGAAACCATTGAACAATTATTAGATGCTTGAAAGCCACAAAGGGGCGATTGATCGATTATCTGCTTTTCTGATTATTAAATACCTTTTCTTAATTGTCAAACCTGTTGTCCTCCTGTTCCTTTGCATGTGCATGACAGAGATTTTGATTTATTTTTAATTGTGCGTTCCTCCTCCCCAAGTAAATCCCCTAGACACAAGCGCATAGCGCCGAGCCGGTGTTTAATAAACACAAGAGAGGAGAAACGTCACAGCATGGGGTGCTCGTCCAGATGTGGAAGTAATTGTATTGTTCAGAGTTTTGTAGGGCATGAATAATTGTGTTGGATAACCATTGCCATTGTGATTTATCACCCTTTTTGAGTAACCCTGTTTTGGCATTCTTGTCTGGGCTTGCTAGAGATCAAGTGGTTTGTGATGTTTTGATGTTTGCTGATTTCTTAGCGTTTGTGAAGATCGCGGAATTTTCACAATGGGTTACAGAGCAGTGTTGAAGATTGAGTCTGAGATTGATTCAATAGATAGAGCAGGTTTGGAGTTTTGATAGAGAAGTTTGGGTTGAGTGCAGGCGAGGGTTCTATTAAAGATTTTGGCAAGGGATTTTGTGCAAGTTCAGAAGAGCGGAGTTAGTGAGGATAGCAAGGGGGAAGTGGAAGAGGGAAAAACGAGAAATGGAGGTGAAGTGGGAGGAGAAGAGAGAGAGGGAGAGACAGCAGATGGAGAAGGATAGGGAAGAGAGAGAAAGGGCTAAAGAAGCTATAAGAAGAGAGATGGGAAAAAAGGTGAAGAAGTGGGAGAGCTTGGTTTTCGAACAAGCCAAATTGAGGCAGGAGAGAGAGGGAGAGAATGGTAGAAAAAGGAAGGAGGAGCTCCGACCTAGAGGGGAGCAGGTGTAAAGCCCTACCTGTGTTGATTAAGGTGTGAAGCCTTATCTGTGTTGATCAAGGTGTGAAGCCTTACCTGTGTTCATTGAGGTGTGAAGCCTTACCTGTGTTGCTCTAGGTGTGAAACCTTACCTGTGTTTATGAAGGTGTGAAACCTTATTTGTGTGGATCAAGGTGTGAAACCTTACCTGTATTCATTAAGGTGTGAGGCCTTACCTGTGTTGCTCTAGGTGTGAAACCTTACCTGTGTTTATGAAGGTGTGAAACCTTATTTGTGTGGATCAAGGTGTGAAACCTTACCTGTATTCATTAAGGTGTGAGGCCTTACCTGTGTTGCTCTAGGTGTGAAACCTTACCTGTGTTGATTAAGGTGTGAAACCTTATTTGTGTTGATTAAGGTGTGAAACCTTATTTGTGTTGATGACAGGTGTGAAGCCTGCTTAATTAATGATGAAGGTGAGAAGCCTCATCAAAGGTGAGAAGCCTTGTGAAGATGACAGGTGTGAAGCCTGCTTAATTAATGATGAAGGTGAGAAGCCTCATCAAAGGTGTGACGCCTGATTAATTAAGAGATTGTGGGTGAGAAGCCTACTGAAGGATATTTTAGGTGCAATGCCTAATTAAGTGTTGTGGGAAGAAGATATGCTTCCTATTAGTGTTATCCCTTTGAAGGGTATTATGTTGAGCAGAGTATAGCTCACTGATGTGCAGGTAATCCCCCCTGTGGGTACGGGGTTGTTTAAGAATTGTCCCACCGCGTCCCCTACGCGATTCGTAAGAGGCGAATAAATAGGTACATCGTCAGACAGAGAATATCTGTTCTAAGTTCAAATGTTAGGGAGGAATAGGAACCTCTTTTTGTTCAGTTGATTTCTGTTGATTTGCCCCTGTAGAGTTTGCAATGAGAACGTTTATTTTGGTTGTCAATGTGGTGAACTGTTTACCAGAATTTTGACATGTTTTTATGTTGAGTGGCTTTGCTGAAAGCGAGTTGGTTTTGAGTCCGGCTGGACTGGTAGACTGCACTGAAGTTTTTGCAGCAACAATGTCGATGATGAGATTGCATCTCCTGTTTTTAGTCTTGCTGTGACATGAAGAGTGGTTTGTCTCTGTTGTGAAATATTTGTAATGCTGATGAGGAGTTGACAGCCCCAGACGTTTTCTATCATGTGTTGTAAATAAATTGCACCGACTGAGGTACGACCAAGTGCTAAGAATTTTACCCTTGAGTGGAGACTTGTTTCTTCCAAATCTTTTGTTGGAGTGGCATATGTTTTAGGAAGTGATGACGTGACTATCTGATGTGCTGTCACATGAATAGAGTTATGAATAGTTCTTATCATCTGAGACTATGTTTTTTTGAAATTTTCTTGTTAAACTCAGTAAGAAAATTCCACTTTGAAGGGGGAGGGAGTGTGACGGATTCATGTTCTCCCCTCTTTATTGCTTTGGTGATTAAGTGTCTTAAAGACTGAAGTTTTAAAAGATGTGATAACTGGGAAAATGCCCCTTACTCATTTAGAGGTTTTGAAGCTTGGTGTGCCCTTTGGACCTTGTCCCCCCCCCCCTGTTTTTCTGGGTCGCAGCCCCCCCCCCCCCCCCCCCTGTTTTGCTGATGTAGCATTTCCGCCTTAGATGGCCTGAGGTGGCGTGACCATGGTCTTGAAGATGGTTCCACCATGGGCTATTTTTAGGTGTTTTTCCCAGGCTGGCGCGGCCGGTTTTGCTGACCCAGCATTTCCGCTGACCTCCTTGTTTTTCAAGATCAGCAGTTAGGGTGACTCAGCCCTGACTCTCTGCCAGCTCAGCTTTCTGTCCAAGAGTTCCACGCATGCGTAGAAATAATTCCATGTTTTTATAAAACCAATTGCACGCCGCCAAATCCTTAGTTAGCGGAAAGACAGGGTGCTATGAACATAGCGCTCCCATCAAAGCTGCTCCGTGTGTCTGACCCCCTCCCCAGAGCACGTAAAACAAGATAGTGATCATACCATCCCCTTTTACACCCCAATAGAAATTGGGAGTGTTTCATCAACGAGAGAGAATAGCGTTTCTCTCACTGTGAAATCCAGTCACTGAAAAGTTCACCTCTCTGGAGCAAAGCCCCCCTGCCACCGCCTCCCCGCACTCCCCAGCCTGCTCGCCTGCCTGGCCAAAAGCTGACCCCTGGGCAAGCCTCTCCTCACGCCTGCCGGTCTGAGACGCCCAGCCCTACAGCCGTCGTCTGCTGGAGATCGCTTCCCTCCTGCCTGGCTCCCTCCCGCCTACCCAGGCTGGACCAAAGCTGACCACTACAGCCGGGGAAACCTCACCCCAGGAGTTTTCATCTGCATTAGCGCTGTGTTGTGGTTGTGTCTGCCCTTTGCCCGAGAGCGCATAGGAGCAGTGATTGATGGCCTTTGTTCTCGGTCGAGAACGTGTGATTAGATGGGTTGTGAGTCCTCAAGCTTAGTTATGAACTTCATCGTTGGAATTACTAAGGTACAGTGAATACGTATTTTGAACTGTCTCTGAACCTAAAGAACTGAACTGTTGGACTCTTTTATCCTTAGAAACATTGAACTACAGTGAAAGCCACAAAAGGGGCGATTGATCGATTATCTGCTTTTCTGATTATTAAATACCCTTTCTTAATTGTCAAACCTGTTGTCCTCCTGTTCCTTTGCATGTGCATGACAGAGATTTTGATTTATTTTTAATTGTGCGTTCCTCCTCCCCAAGTAAATCCCCTAGACACAAGCGCATAGCGCCGAGCCTGTGTTTTAATAAACACAAGAGAGGAGAAACGTCACAATTCCTTAAGAATATCAAGGAAAAATTGGTAGCTGATTTTGATAGTGAGTGGAGGCAAACGTTACAAGATAGCAATCGGTATTCCTTCTACAGACCGTATAAAACTGTTCGAGAGCAAGAACCATATTTGTACGCATTAGATAAGAAATGTTTTAGAGATGTTTTGATACGGTTCCGATTTGGAGTCAGTGACTTGTATGTTCACAAACATAGATACAGTCTCCCGACTTTCTATAATGTTTGCCCTACATGTGTAGAGGAGGAGGAGACTGAAGTGCATTTTCTGTGTCATTGCCCTTGTGACGTTACTCCTCCTCGTGTTTCTTACAACACCGGCTCTGCGCAATATGCGCTTGTGTCTAGGGGTCTGAGGAGTGACGCCAACAAAGGAAATTAACTTGCATGCTCATGCAATAATTCAAACGGACACAAGAGTGACAGTTTACGAAAAGATTTAATAATCAGGAGCAAACAGATAATCAAGCAATCGCCCCTTGGAGGCTTTCAGACAAATAAAAGTAAAGGGATACCCGAAGTTTCTGTTCCGTTCAAAGTTTCTGTGAAGAGGGATGGAGTTCAACAGTTCAGTCTGAGGTTAAGTTCAGGGATATAGTCAGAGTATACTCACTGTACCGGTATTCGAATTGATTGTTTCAAACGATGAAATGGGTTAATTCTTCTATGGATTCACAGTCCATTTAACACACGTTCTCGACCGAGAACAAAGGCCATTAATTGCTCCTTCGCTTTCCTTTGCGAGGGCATGTATACACACACACAAACGCTTGGCGGATGAAAATTCCTGGGCGTCTGCAGACCGGCAGGCGTGAGGAGAGGCTGGCCCAGGGGTCAGCTTTAGGGACGGCGAGAGTTGTGACCGTGTCGTAGTGTCCATGCCGTGTCCAGCGGCCTGTCGTGGCAGCTTCAATTACCGTCAGGCCGGAGAGGAAGGCTTGCCCATGGGTCAGCTGGGGGCAGGCAGGCGAGCAGGCTGGGGAGTGCGGGGAGGCGGTGGCAGGGGGCTTCGCTCCAGGGAGGTGAATTCTGTGGCGCTAGGGTTGGGTGTTTAGTGCCGGAGCACTGCAACTTTCAGTGACTGGATTTCACAGTGAGAGAACCGCTGTTTCTCTCGTTGATAAAACACTCCCAATTTCTATTGGGATGTGAAAGGGGATGGAGCAACCAATTCTTTAACGTGCTCTGGGGGTCAGACGCACGGAGTGTAGCGTTATTGGGGGGGGAGAGCGCCTGTCCCACACCCTTTCCTCCTGCTAACTAACGAGTTGGCGGCGTGCAATTGGTTTTATAAAAACATGGAATCATTTCTACACATGCGCAAAACTCTTGGACAGAAATGCTGACTTGGCAGAAAACCGCCTTCAGGGCAAACTTCAAACAAGCTCAAGGCCACAGGTCACTCCATCTCCCAGGAAGTGCGGTATATACAAAAACAAGCTATGTGGCGTCCGACCCAGAAAAACAACTCAACTCAGTCAAGGACACCAATATTTCCTGAGGCTCTAAGATCCAACAGGGGCAGTTTTCTCAGTTATGAAAACGTTAAAGGCTTCAGTCTTAAAACACACTTACATCACCAAAGCAATAAAGAGGGTGAAAAGTATGAATCCGTCACAGCCCTGCTACGAGAAAGATTTTTAAGGGTCATGCTATTTACCGAAATGGCGCTAATGGCGCTAATGGCGCTAATGGCGCTAATGGCGCTAATGTCTTACCGAAATGGCGCTAATGGCGCTAATGTCTTACCGAAATGGCGCTAATGGCGCTAATGTCTTACCGAAATGGCGCTAATGGCGCTAATGGCGCTAATGTCTTACCGAAATGGCGCTAATGGCGCTAATGTCTTACCGAAATGGCGCTAATGGCGCTAATGTCTTCGAAATGGCTTAGAAATGAGCATATATATATATATATATATATATATATATATATATATATATATATATATATATATCGATATTCCCTTCTTGAATATGATGTATTTAACTTTAAGCTATTCTAACTATATTTGCGCAAATTACGCTAGAAACAGCAACATTTTGAAACAAACATGCGGTCGACCGCCATTTCGATCGATTTACCGAAATGGCGCTAATGGCGCTAATGTCTTACCGAAATGGCGCTAATGGCGCTAATGGCGCTAATGTCTTACCGAAATGGCGCTAATGGCGCTAATGTCTTACCGAAATGGCGCTAATGGCGCTAATGTCTTACCGAAATGGCGCTAATGGCGCTAATGTCTTACCGAAATGACGCTAATGGCGCTAATGTCTTACCGAAATGGCGCTAATGTCTTCGAAATGGCTTAGAAATGAGCATATATATATCGATATCCCCTTCTTGAATATGATGTATTTAACTTTAAGCTATTCTAACTATATTTGACCAAATTACGTTAGAAACAGCAACGTTTTGAAACAGACATGTGGTCGTTTATCCTGGAATCTGTCTGGCGACCCTGCGTCGTCGCTAGTTTGACTCTGCTGTCATCCTTGCTGGACGTGTTGTTGTGAGGCGTCCACTCCAAGAGATCCCTGTCTATCTGTCCATCTCACTCCCCTGGCCACAGGGGTCATTTGTTTATTCTGGAATCCCTCTGTCCTGAGCGGGAGTCTCAGAGAGCGTGGGAAGTTTTCTTCCACTTTAGGGTGACATGCGTTTGTATATATTTATCCTCTTTAGAGAGAAGAGGTGGTGGAATAGGGGGAGACCAAAGAGCATGACCGGACATTAGCGCCATTATTCAAGAAGAGAATAACGATATATATATACTCATTTCTCAGCCATTTCGAAGACATTAGCGCCATTAGCGCCATTTCGGTAAATAGCATGACCGATTTTTAATGCCATTTCCGCATCTCGATGTAAATGAGACTATCAAAGAGCTTCTAGCAACCAATGACTATGCTACGATTCGTAGAGTGAGTATGTACATTTACCATGCATTTAAGATGAGAACGGAAGGAATGGAAATGTTAAGTATAATTCATTATATTTTCGAAGACTAGTGCTACTACGTAGGCCTATACCAGTAAACACTGTTTCCCTCGATACTGTGTCCATTCACATAGTACTATCCAGAATCTTCTCGATACCGCATTGCTATATAATGTAAATTTTTCACCTTGCAATGGGCCGGTGGCCTAAGCAATAAAGTTTTTCGTTCGTTCGTTCGT
>JAWQFJ010019916.1:17500-22862 GCA_034096865.1 Theodoxus fluviatilis | reverse complement strand
CCGAGGTCTAAGCAAGTGAAAACACAACTCGACACGAGTAAGGAACTTTGAAAATGGAAGAAACTTTGTATTTCAGAATAAAAGAATAATTGTTCACAACACCACGCTCGCAAAGTTCAACATGGCAAGTCAATGATACATTGCAGACACGGCAACAAACAGGTCCGTAAATTGCAACAACAGCACTTGGTTTTTACTTGCCTACAAACGTCGCCGAAACTCTTACCCGGCATATACATAAACCCCGCCGGAAACTCTTACCCGGCATACACAGCAGTCAACCCAGTAAGGTACACAACAGCAATATCTAATAACCAAACCACTCACAGGCCAGAGCAATCTTACACTGCATACACAAACGCAGGCCACTCACAGGCCAGAACAATATCACACAGCATACACAAAAGCAGGCCACTCACAGGCCAGAACAATATCACACAGCATACACAAACGCAGGCCACTCACAGGCCAGAACAATCTTACACAGCATACACAAAAGCAGGCCACTCACAGGCCAGAACAATCTTACACAGCATACACAAAAGCAGGCCACTCACAGGCCAGAACAATCTTACACAGCATACGAAAAAGTCCGCACAGCAGGTTGTACAACAGCAACACTTACTGGCTAAAACCGCAAAAACACCGCGGAACCACAGAGCACAATCACCCGGTCTACTTACATGTCCGTAGCACCGTCACACAGAGCCCAAACTCTTCACACCGCTCTATTCCCCGACCACACACAGAGCCCAAGCTCATCGCTCCGCTCCCCGACAGCAACCTCGCAGCCTGTTCGACACCAAGTGAACGGGAGCCACTAACAGTCAAAATCCCGCTGCATTTATTACAAAACCCCGCCACTCCGCCTCAAAGAACTCGTGCTGCACGCAAAAATACAGGTTTAACGAACATAATCAAACTATCGCTCAGAACGAGCATCACTCTCAGCGCCCCGACCGCCGCGTTCGTGACAACAACCCCCCACACAAGTGATAAAATACCTCTATTTTATCCCCAACAACTCAACTACACATACAGACAAATGGAACGGAACAACATGACTTCACCAAACCGAAAACTTCCTCCGTCCTCCACCATCTTCCCCTTCCCCGTCCCTCTTCCACCACCATCCTCCTCTTTGTCTTCTTCCTTCCCCCATCACCACTTGCTTCGACGTTCTTCCACCACCTTCATCGTCCTTCCACCACGATCTCCGTCGTCGTCCTTCCACCACCTTTGTCGTCCTTCCACCACGATCTTTGTCGGCGTCCTTCCACCACCTTCGCCGTCGTCGTCCTTCCGCCACCTTTTCCGTCGTCGTCCTTCCACCACCTTCGTCGTCCTTCCACCACGATCTTCTTCGTCGTCGCTGTTCCACCACCTTCGTCGTCGTCCTTCCGCCACCTTCTTCGTACTCAAACGATGCGCCGGGAATGCGTCCCAAGATGACATCACAGACAGGATTGTCGATTACACAGGCTTCCACCTGACCCTTGAAAACTGGTGTCAGCAACTCAATCGAGGCCAAAGGAAGTTCCACTACATCCCCAGCAAACTGTCGGCACTGTCTCACTCTGCCGGTGAGCTGATGTGGCAGCACCAATGCTCTATTGACCCCCACCGTGGAGCAACCCGAATCGAGCAGGACCTTCACCACCTTGTCGTTCACCACTCCCTCACAGATCTGGAGGGACCCGGGTAATTCTGAAGTGGACAGCATGGCAACACCCCCGTCATGGCATGATGGTTCGTCTACACCCGGAACCGGCGTCTCCGTGCGTAAGCCCCCCAAGAAGGACATGTCCACACATGTCGCCGCGACCTGAGATGTGGGCACCCAATCCGGACAATCCTTCCTTATGTGCCCTTCCTTCCGACAATGCCAGCACGTGAGGTGCCGGACACCCAGGCCGGGACCAGAACTACCACTTCCACTTGGACCTGGGAACTTCCTCCCCGGTGACGACGCAGGAGTGACCCCAACTCCAGCAGACCACACATCCGCCTGAGATTTCGCTGCCATGCTCTGCGATGGATGGGCCTCCCGGTATCGCTCGGCATCCGAAATCAAAGTCTCCACAGAGTCGTAAGTCCGTTCCTTCAAAAATGTCACAAGGCCTACGGAACAGGAGTTGAAGAGTTGTTCCCTGAGCATCAGATCCACCAAACCACCGAAATCCCTCTCAATCTGCGCCAGTTCGACCCACCTCATAAACAAATGCTTCAGCCGGTTCAAAAAAGCTGGAAGCATTTCCCCTTGCTGAGGACGCGCCGACCGAAATCGACCCCGATACCCCTCAGACGAGCATTCGAACGCTTTGAGCAAGTTCGCCTTCAACCCCTCATACGTCATACTCTCCTGAAGAGATAGTTCATGGTAGACCATGAGTGCCTTCCCCTTCAACAAAGACGGCATGATATGGACCCAATCCTGCGGAGGCCAACCGGCTGACGTCGCGTGGGCCTCGAACCTATATAGGTAACTATCCATATGATCCCCTTTGTCGTCAAAATAAGGCAACTTTGGCTTATCATAACCCTTCGTGGGGACCACTGCTTGCCCACTCTGCACTCTTGCCACCTCCAACTCCACCCGCAGCTTTTCCTTCTCTATCTCCATTCTTGCCTGCCGCTCAGCCTCCCTCTCCTTCTCCTTCGCCTGTCTCTCCGCCTCCTCCGACTTCTCACTTCTCGCTGCATGTCTATCTTCCCTGGCTCGCTCTTGTACATATCGCGCCAGCTCAGTACCTTCCAGACCCAAGCTTTGCGCTTCACATTTATATGCTGCAAAGGGATCCACTCCCCCACCCCACTCTTTCTGATCTACCGACATCCTTGTCAGGAGTCGATTCCCGAAGAATGTTACTCAGCCAAAAAAAACTCAAACAAAACAAAAAAAAAAACAGTGGTAACAAAAAGAACACAAAAAAACCACACACTAATATGCTCAATAACCAAACTGAAACAAACCCACCATTCCACACCTGTAACCACACAATGTACAATGACCCAATCAAAACAGCCAATCACAATAGGCCACCCAAAAAAATGCATCCAACTACCAGCAAGCCACATAAGTAGGCAACAGCCAGAAAGGAAAATAAACAGTCAACAGGCAGCAATCAAAACAAGCAGCCAACGGCCAGAAAGCAAAACAAATAGGCACCGGCCCGCGAGAAAAATAAACAGCCAACGATCAGCCAGTAAAACAGGACAGCTAGCAACACCCGTAGGCAACAGCCAGCAAGCAAAATAAACAGCCAACGGCCAAAAAGCAAAACTGGATAGCTAACAATACACGTAGGCAACAGCCAGCAAGCAAAATAAACAGCCAACGGCCAACAAGCAAAACTAGATAGCTCGCAATACACGTAAGCAACAGCCAGCAAGCAAAATAAACAGCCAACGGCCAACAAGCAAACTGGATAGCTAGCAATACCCGTAGGCAACAGCCAGCAAGCAAAATAAACAGCCAACGGTCAACAAGCAAAACTTGATAGTCAGAAAAACAAGTGAGTACCGGCCAGCCAGCCGAAACTTCTAGCAACTTTACCCCGAAACGTTTACAAGTCAATGCTCCCTACTCGTGACAGTCACATCACTAGAAAAATACAAATCACCCCCCAAAAAGAAAGAAAGCAGGCTCGCCAGATGTTACGACCCGGATTGCCCGAGGTCTAAGCAAGTGAAAACACAACTCGACACGAGTAAGGAACTTTGAAAATGGAAGAAACTTTGTATTTCAGAATAAAAGAATAATTGTTCACAACACCACGCTCGCAAAGTTCAACATGGCAAGTCAATGATACATTGCAGACACGGCAACAAACAGGTCCGTAAATTGCAACAACAGCACTTGGTTTTTACTTGCCTACAAACGTCGCCGAAACTCTTACCCGGCATATACATAAACCCCGCCGGAAACTCTTACCCGGCATACACAGCAGTCAACCCAGTAAGGTACACAACAGCAATATCTAATAACCAAACCACTCACAGGCCAGAGCAATCTTACACTGCATACACAAACGCAGGCCACTCACAGGCCAGAACAATATCACACAGCATACACAAAAGCAGGCCACTCACAGGCCAGAACAATCTTACACAGCATACACAAAAGCAGGCCACTCACAGGCCAGAACAATCTTACACAGCATACACAAAAGCAGGCCACTCACAGGCCAGAACAATATCACACAGCATACACAAAAGCAGGCCACTCACAGGCCAGAACAATATCACACAGCATACACAAAAGCAGGCCACTCACAGGCCAGAACAATCTTACACTGCATACACAAAAGCAGGCCACTCACAGGCCAGAACAATATCACACAGCATACACAAAAGCAGGCCACTCACAGGCCAGAACAATCTTACACAGCATACACAAAAGCAGGCCACTCACAGGCCAGAACAATCTTACACAGCATACACAAAAGCAGGCCACTCACAGGCCAGAACAATCTTACACAGCATACACAAAAGCAGGCCACTCACAGGCCAGAACAATCTTACACAGCATACACAAAAGCAGGCCACTCACAGGCCAGAACAATCTTACACAGCATACACAAAAGCAGGCCACTCACAGGCCAGAACAATCTTACACAGCATACACAAAAGCAGGCCACTCACAGGCCAGAACAATATCACACAGCATACACAAAAGCAGGCCACTCACAGGCCAGAACAATCTTACACAGCATACACAAAAGCAGGCCACTCACAGGCCAGAACAATATCACACAGCATACACAAAAGCAGGCCACTCACAGGCCAGAACAATATCACACTGCATACACGAACGCAGGCCACTCACAGGCCAGAGCATCTTACACAGCATACACAAAGCAGGCCACTCACAGGCCAGAGCAATATCACACAGCATACACAAAAGCAGGCCACTCACAGGCCAGAACAATCTTACACAGCATACACAAAAGCAGGCCACTCACAGGCCAGAACAATCTTACACAGCATACACAAAAGCAGGCCACTCACAGGCCAGAACAATATCACACAGCATACACAAAAGCAGGCCACTCACAGGCCAGAACAATCTTACACAGCATACACAAAAGCAGGCCACTCACAGGCCAGAACAATCTTACACAGCATACACAAAAGCAGGCCACTCACAGGCCAGAACAATATCACACAGCATACACAAAAGCAGGCCACTCACAGGCCAGAACAATATCACACAGCATACACAAAAGCAGGCCACTCACAGGCCAGAGCAATCTTACACTGCATACACAAAAGCAGGCCACTCACAGGCCAGAACAATATCACACAGCATACACAAAAGCAGGCCACTCACAGGCCAGAACAATCTTACACAGCATACCAA
>JAWQFJ010019916.1:0-12500 GCA_034096865.1 Theodoxus fluviatilis | reverse complement strand
TTCAAAGCAAAGCAAACATCGTGCGTAACACACCTGTTCAAAGCAAAGCAAACATCGTACGTAACACACCTGTTCAAAGCAAAGCAAACATCGTACGTAACACACCTGTTCAAAGCAAAGCAAACATCGTACGTAACACACCTGTTCAAAGCAAAGCAAACATCGTGCGTAACACACCTGTTCAAAGCAAAGCAAACATCGTACGTAACACACCTGTTGAAAGCAAAGCAAACATCGTACGTAACACACCTGTTCAAAGCAAAGCAAACATCGTACGTAACACACCTGTTGAAAGCAAAGCAAACATCGTACGTAACACACCTGTTCAAAGCAAAGCAAACATCGTACGTAACACACCTGTTCAAAGCAAAGCAAACATCGTACGTAACACACCTGTTCAAAGCAAAGCAAACATCGTACGTAACACACCTGTTGAAAGCAAAGCAAACATCGTACGTAACACACCTGTTCAAAGCAAAGCAAACATCGTACGTAACACACCTGTTCAAAGCAAAGCAAACATCGTACGTAACACACCTGTTCAAAGCAAAGCAAACATCGTACGTAATACAACTGTTCAAAGCAAAGCAAACATCGTACGTAACACACCTGTTCAAAGCAAAGCAAACATCGTACGTAACACACCTGTTCAAAGCAAAGGAAACATCTTGCGTAACACACCTGTTCAAAGCAAAGCAAACATCGTATGTAACACACCTGTTCAAAGCAAAGCAAACATCGTGCGTAACACACCTGTTCAAAGCAAAGCAAACATCGTACGTAACACACCTTTTGCACGGCCTCCACGGGAAGCCCTAGACATGAAGGTTGGAGGACAGAGAAACTAAGCAGAGGAGACACACAGAGAAAAGCCAGACTTTCACTGGAACAGTGGTTAGCAGGCGCTTTCCCGTCACCTGACGCTGAAGTTTCCCAGCCAAAAGGGCAACATTGAGGTGTGACATACGTACTTCCCAGACCTCCGTGACCCCTTAGAGCCAGGACGCGATCAGATATCGCATGGCAACAGCCAGCCAATTTCGATTGTCCTTTACTTTCCATGCAAGGAATAAACTGTTCATGTCCTCAAAATATTAGACACTACGGCCAGATGAAGGAGATTCCTCCGAAAGCTCGCCAACGATTTTGCCAACGACTTTCTTTACAGGCCAGCCAACGATTACCTGTGCAGGCCACAGGTCTCTTAGCCACTACAGCAGCCACAACTGCCACAGCGACCAACAGCAGCCACAGCCGCCGCTGCCTACGTCACAGCGACCAGAGGGAGCCGCTTCCCGCAGCCGCTGGCCACAGACCTGCTGGAGCATCCAGTCCCGCCGGGCACGACCCCAGGGGTTCATGCCTGACTGCCAGCGCTCGGGACCAAGAAACAAACGGCCCTTTTCAGGGCCAAAAGTTTTGAAATAAAGAAAGAATACAATTAGTCGGAAGATTTGTCACGACCTATCTTTTGGTACTCAAAATATTACACATTACATTTTTCACTCACTAATCCTTTCGGCAGAATGCATGTGTTCAGTCTATGATATGTTTCAAGTGCTGTTCTCACAGTTACTTGGAAGAACTCACACGCCCACTTGCTCTTATCTTTGGACTGCGTTCAGCATCTAGAACTTCTTAGAATAATATTTTCAAAAAGTTGCTCTCTGAGCATCTACAGACGACGAGACAAGGATGTAGGGATGGATGGATGGATGGATGAATGGATGGGTGGATGGATGGATGGATGGATGAATGGATGGGTGGATGGATGGATGGATGGATGGATGGGTGGATGGATGGATGGATGGATGGGTGGATGGATGGATGGATGGGTGAATGGATGGATGGATGGGTGGGTGGATGGATGGATGGATGGATGGATGGATGGATGGATAGATGAATGGATGGGTGGATGGATGGATGGGTGGATGGATGGATGGATGAGTGGATGGATGGATGGATGGGTGGGTGGGTGGATGGATGGATGGATGGGTGGATGGATGGATGGATGGGTAGATGGATGGATGGATGGATGGATGGATGGATGGATGGATGGATGGATGGATGGATGGATGGATGGATGGATGGATGGATGGATGGATGGGTGGGTGGATGGGTGGATGGATGGATGGATGCATGAATGGATGGGTGGATGGGTGGATGGATAGGTGGATGGATGGGTGGATGGATGAATGGGTGGATGGGTGGGTGGATGGATGGATGGGTAGATGGGTGGGTGGATGGGTGGATGGATGAATGGGTGGATGGATGGGTGGATGGAGTTTTGTGGCCCCTCAGCTTTCGTGGGCTATTCAAGGCCATTGATCACGAAATATCATGAGCTTTGGTTAGTTTAAGAGCACGTCAAGTCACGATTTCCCCAGTTATTCGCCTCTTGCGAAACGCGTAGGGGGACGCGGTGGGTCTCTTGTTACCCCCAACCCACAGGGGGTCTACTCTCACCCCCAACCACCGGGGGTCTATTCTCATCCCCAATCCACAGGGGGTCTACTCTCACCCCCAACACACAGGGGGTCTATTCTCACCCCCAACGAGACAAGGGAGGAAAAACCCACACGGCCCTATTCGAAACAACAAGGTAAAGTACAGTTGAAAATACAACTTGACACAACATTTCCAAGGCCTCTCCTAGGATGCCCGAGGCACAGGAGAGGATTGTCGCAAAAAATGAGTCATGGGCACAGATACAAAAAAGGCAGATTTTCGCTGGAACAGTCGGTACGGGGCAGTTTTCCCGTTGCCCCAAGCTGTTGTTTCGAAGCCAAATGGGCAACTGCAGAGCGCACTTGATAGAATCCCCAGTCACAGTCTCCCCTGAACCCCATAGAATGACAAACAAAAATGCATACAGCAAGTCACTTTTTGAAAATAAAGGTGGGATGACGAGAGACAATATTTGTTCGATATGTGAAATTGCCAGAAAAGCGCACAATCTGACTATGAAAGGGCTGACATAGCAGCCATTAACAACTCGTTCGCAGTGTCTCGCTTTCTTCGTTACAGGAAAAAATGGTCACACGAAACCACTTTGCCGTGACTCCTCCTTCGCTCTGACCACTAGCCCCTACCAAGTAGAGAAAGCAGACTGCAGGGGCTGTCTGGCTCGGTAATTGTCTCCTCCTATCGCCAGCTCTGTGTTGGGCACCTCGTAAGTAATCCACAGCAACCCGTTGAAAATAATGAGGAGGAAAAAAGTAGTGGTAGTGGATGGGCTGGAGGGGGGGGGGAGGAGGAGGAGGAGGGGGGAAGAGGAGGAGGAGGAGGAGTAGGAGGAGATGATAGAGAGAGAGAGACAGAGAGAGAGAGAGACAGAGCGAGAGAGACAGAGAGATAGAAAGTGAGAGGCAGAGACAGAGAGAGGAGAGAGAGAGACAGACAGAGACAAAGAGAGACAAACACAGAGAGAGAAAGAGACAGAGAGAGACACAGAGAGACACAGATAGAGAGAGAAAGAGAAAGAGAGAAAGAAAGAGAAAAGGAAGAGAGAGAAAGAGAGAGAGGAAGAGAAAGACAGAGAGAGAGACAGAGAGACAGAGACAGAGACAGACAAACAGACACAGAGAGCGAGAGAGAGAGAGAGCGCGCGCGCGCGCGTGAGAGAGAGAGAGAGAGAGAGAGAGAGAGAGAGAGAGAGAGAGAGAAAGAGAGAGAGAGAGAAAGAGAGAGAGAGACACAGAGAGAGAGAGAGGAGGAGGAGTGAAGAAAACCATTTATGCTACAAGTACTCTCAAAAGTCCCCAAAACGCGCCCAAGAAACCTCCCCGAACAGTACTTTACCAAAGTCTAGTCAAGCTTGAGAGGCTGCGAAACATAAAACAATCAGGCTTCAACAACAAGTTGAAGGAAGGTGATGTCGCAGCCGCAGTTAGAATCGTGGCGTCCAATGACTCTGTCCTCGCTGTGACACCCGAGGTTTTGGCCTCGCTCCGGCTGAAACACCCGGCCGCCCCTGATGACTTAACACCACCATCCCCAACAACTGGAGTTACTGCTCTACATGCGACGGAGGAAGACGTTATGGCTGCCCTCCGTTCGTTCGCCGGAAGTAGCAGTGGAGGTGTCGATGGTCTCCGCCCTGGTCACATCAAGGACCTCGTCTCGCGGTCTGCAGCCGAAGCTGGGGCAAGTCTCCGTCGCTCCATCACCAACCTGGTGAATCGCATCCTAGCCGCCGACATCCCGGACGTCGCCAGACAACTTCTCTTTGCTGCCAACCTGACCCCCCTCAAGAAGAAGGATGGCGGGATACGGCCCATCGCTGTGGGCAATACCTTCCGCCGGTTGGCCGCTAAGGTGGTGTGCCGACCGATAGTGCGCCGTCTCAGTGCTGAGTTCAAGCCGGTTCAACTGGGCGTCGGGGTGAGGGGCGGATGCGAGGGTGCGGCCCACGCAGTCCGCAGGTTCGTGGAGCGGCGCGGGGATGCCGGCCCGGCAGTCGTCGTGAAGCTCGACATGAGAAACGCATTCAACAGCGTCCGCAGAGACCGACTTCTCGAAGCTTGCTTAAAACGGGCACCGGAAGCCTATCCACTCGTACACCTGGCCTATCATCGCCCCACTACCGTTCTCGCCGACGGCAAGGAGATCGAGTCGGCTACCGGCGTTCAACAGGGAGACCCCTTGGGACCTATGCTGTTTGCCGCCACAGTCGACGAAGTCGCCCGTGGTCTCACGTCCGACCTGAACGTGTGGTACCTGGACGACGCCACGATTGGTGGAAACCCTGCCTCCGTTCTGCACGATGTCGAAACTGCCGTTCGCAGGCTGAGTTCCCTCGGCTTGGAGGTCAACCCGGCTAAGTCGGAAATCGTCAATGTTGGTTTCCCCGCGGAGCAATTCACCGCCCACTTGGCCAATTTTAGACCTGTCCTGCCTGGTGTCCGAGTGACCGAGCTGGACCATCTGGAACTGCTGGGCTCACCAATCAGTGCGATCGCGACGTCGGCTACAATAGCAAAAAAGACAGATGATCTGCGCTCCATGACGACCCGTCTCGAATACCTCGATTCGCATCCTGCCCTGTTCCTTCTCAGGAATTGCTTCGCGGCGCCGAAGCTCCTTTACACACTCCGAAGCTGCCGAGCATACACCGCCGAGGCAGAGCTCCTCGAGTTTGACACCGTCCTGAAAGAGGCCGCCGAACGCCTCCTCAACATCGCTTTCGACGACACGGGCTGGCGACAAGCGACGCTACCACTGGCCGAGGGGGGCATAGGCCTTAGGACCGCCAGCGACTTGGCACTCCCTGCTTTCCTGGCCTCTGTCTACTCCAGCAAGCGGCTCGTCAAAGCCATCCTCGGCCGAAACACGGACGACGATTCATCTCCAGTGGACGCAGAGGACGCTCTCGGCCGTTGGAGACAGAAGGGGCTCCCATATGCCGAGATCCCGGAATCCCAGCACAGTTGGGATCGCACTGCCAGTCGAGCTGTCGCGAACGAGCTCAGACCCCGTCTTAACCAGCATCGTTTGGTTTGTCTGGGCTCGGCCGCACAACCCAACAGCGGATGCTGGTTACACGCCATTCCCGCCACATCTCTCGGCACCCTCCTAGACGACGAGACGCTCAGGATTGCTGTCTCTCTCCGCCTCGGCCAGCAGATGTGCCAGAGCCATCCCTGTCGATGCGGCAAGACAGTCGACACCTACGGCTTGCACCCGCTTTCATGCCGCTACAGTGCCGGGAGATTCCCACGCCACGCCGCTCTCAACGACGTCATCAAACGGTCGCTCGACTCCGCAGGCCTGTATTCCGTTATGGAACCGGTTGGTCTTGACAGAGGAGATGGGCGACGCCCCGACGGCATGACGGTATTCCCATTCAAGAACGGCAAGTCACTTGTTTGGGACGCCACCTGCTCTGATTCTTTTGCGCCGTCTTCAATGACAGACTCTGCCATCGACCCAGGGCACGCCTGCCGGACCGCCGAAGGTTCGAAAAGGAGGAAGTACGCCTCTATCTCGGAACGGTACCACTTCGTCCCGTTCGCTGTTGAAACGACCGGAGTCGTCGGACCGGCAGCAACGGAACTTATCCGAGAGATCGGCCAGCGGATTGCACTGTCGACAGATGACCCGCGCCAGACACAGTTCCTGTTCCAGAGAATCTCGCTGGCAATCGCGAGGGGCAACGCGTTCGCGATCATGTCGTCGGCCAAGCGTGAGGCTTCCCGTGACCCAAAGCCGAGATGTTACCGGGGAGCGATCGTGCACAAGTCGTCAGACGCTGGTTTCACCAGCAGCTGAGAATCCATCCGCTCCAGCCCCGTCACAGGTCAACCGTCACCCAGCCGCCGCCAGACACAACAAACCCGGCGACATCTCGGGCCACGCGGGCAGCACGAGGACTCGCAGCAGGTCATCAACAAGGCTGGACCAGCACGAGCAAGCAGCACGGGTGCGAAGAAAGTAACCGACAGTTCGGTCTCGAGAATAACTCGATCAGCCTCTAAATTCGTGCGCGTTTAAGTCGCAAGACTGGATGTTAGTCTTGATCCTGTTCATGTACATACATTTACGTCCTTTTTTCATGTGTTGCGTCCTTGTAAACAGTGAATAAAGTTCTATCATCAGGCTTGTCCATTCCTGACGCGTGAATGCAGTGGGGACGGCGATAGCGGAAAAGGGCGGGAAAGGTGTGATTTACCATTTGGGCTGACGCAGCTGGCATATGAAGTTTGTAGAGCTGCACTTCTACTAGAGAGTGACTGCAGCGAGAGGAGGAGGAGGAGGAGACCCGTGCAGGTTCTCTATAACCACTTCACGCTGCAGCCATCCATCAGCATTGACGGCTCCAAGAGCCGTCAATGGCGAGCATGAAAGAAACCCTTGATATCTTCCTCTCTGCCAGTAACGTCATTCGGGCAAATGGACTTGTCCGGATGCCACCCTCCACCCCATCCCCCCCACCCCCACCCCCACCCCCACACCCACCCCCGGAAGGCCAGTAAATAGTTGGAAAAGTTTTAGACTTTTGTACAGCTTTTGTACAGTTTGGGTACTTCTTGGGTACAGCCTGGGTACTGCTTGGGTACTGCTTGGGTACACGTCACTACAGCTTTGGTACAGCCTGGGTACTCCTTGGGTACTGCTTGGGTACTGCTTGGGTACTGCTTGGGTACTCCTTGGGTACTGCTTGGGTACTGCTTGGGTACTCCTTGGGTACTGCTTGGGTACTGCTTGGGTACTCCTTGGGTACTCCTTGGGTACTGCTTGGGTACAGCCTGGGTACTGCTTGGGTACTGCTTGGGTACACGTCACTACAGCTTGGGTACAGCCTGGGTACTGCTTGGGTACTGCTTGGGTACTCCTTGGGTACTGCTTGGGTACTGCTTGGGTACTCCTTGGGTACTGCTTGGGTACTGCTTGGGTACTCCTTGGGTACTGCTTGGGTACTGCTTGGGTACAACTTGGGTACTGCTTGGGTACTGCTTGGGTACTGCTTGGGTACTCCTTGGGTACTGCTTGGGTACTCCTTGGGTACTGCTTGGGTACTGCTTGGGTACTCCTTGGGTACTGCTTGGGTACTGCTTGGGTACAGCCTGGGTACTGCTTGGGTACTGCTTGGGTACTCCTTGGGTACTGCTTGGGTACTCCTTGGGTACTGCTTGGGTACAACTTGGGTACTGCTTGGGTACTCCTTGGGTACTGCTTGGGTACAGCCTGGGTACTGCTTGGGTACTGCTTGGGTACACGTCACTACAGCTTGGGTACAGCCTGGGTACTGCTTGGGTACTGCTTGGGTACTGCTTGGGTACTGCTTGGGTACTCCTTGGGTACTGCTTGGGTACTCCTTGGGTACTGCTTGGGTACTGCTTGGGTACAACTTGGGTACTGCTTGGGTACTCCTTGGGTACTGCTTGGGTACAGCCTGGGTACAACTTGGGTACTGCTTGGGTACTCCTTGGGTACTGCTTGGGTACAGCCTGGGTACTGCTTGGGTACTGCTTGGGTACACGTCACTACAGCTTGGGTACAGCCTGGGTACTGCTTGGGTACTGCTTGGGTACTCCTTGGGTACTGCTTGGGTACTCCTTGGGTACTGCTTGGGTACTGCTTGGGTACTCCTTGGGTACTGCTTGGGTACTGCTTGGGTACAACTTGGGTACTGCTTGGGTACTGCTTGGGTACTGCTTGGGTACTCCTTGGGTACTGCTTGGGTACACGTCACTACAGCTTGGGTACAGCCTGGGTACTCCTTGGGTACTGCTTGGGTACTGCTTGGGTACTGCTTGGGTACAACTTGGGTACTGCTTGGGTACAACGTGGGTACTGCTTGGGTACAACTTGGGTACTGCTTGGGTACAACTTGGGTACTGCTTGGGTACTGCTTGGTTACAACTTGGGTACTGCTTGGGTACAACTTGGGTACTGCTTGGGTACTCCTTGGGTACTGCTTGGGTACTGCTTGGGTACTGCTTGGGTACTCCTTGGGTACTGCTTGGGTACTGCTTGGGTACTGCTTGGGTACTCCTTGGGTACTGTTGGGTACTGCCTTGGGTACTGCTTGGGTACTGCTTGGGTACTGCTTGGGTACTGCTTGGGTACTGCTTGGGTACTGGCTTGGGTACTGCGGGGTACTGCTTGGGTACTGACTTGGGTACTGCTGGGGTACTCTTGGGTACTGCTTGGGTACTGCTTGGGTACTCCTTGGGTACTGCTTGGGTACTCCTTGGGTACTGCTTGGGTACTGCTTGGGTACTCCTTGGGTACTCCTTGGGTACTGCTTGGGTACTGCTTGGGTACTGCTTGGGTACTGCTTGGGTACAACTTGGGTACTGCTTGGGTACTCCTTGGGTACTGCTTGGGTAATTCTTGGGTACAGCTTGGGTACAGCTTGGGTACAGCTTGGGTACAGCTTAGGTACTGCTTGGCGGCTGGAGGGATGGGAAGCTCTGACCTGTCGAGGCCCGGAGATTTTCAGGGAGTGGCATGGAAAGGGTTAAGGCTATTTTTAGATGTATGGTCTGGACAGGCAAACAAACATTGAATGCTTGTGATGTGAATCAAGTATGTAAAATGCTCTCGTGCAGACATACTAAATCAATAATTGACCGTGACTCAAACGCTGTGAAGTCAAAAACAGAATCAAGAGTTACGCAAATCTAGAGAGCACACTGCTCCACACAAGACACTATAGAGCACAGTGCTCCACACAAGACACTAGAGAGCACACTGCTCCACACAAGACACTAGAGAGCACACTGCTCCACACAAGACACTAGAGAGCACACTGCTCCACACAAGACACTAGAGAGCACACTGCTCCACACAAGACACTAGAGAGCACACTGCTCCACACAAGACACTAGAGAGCACACTGCTCCACACAAGACACTAGAGAGCACACTGCTCCACACAAGACACTAGAGAGCACACTGCTCCACACAAGACACTAGAGAGCACACTGCTCCACACAAGACACTAGAGAGCACACTGCTCCACACAAGACACTAGAGAGCACACTGCTCCACACAAGACACTAGAGAGCACACTGCTCCACACAAGACACTAGAGAGCACACTGCTCCACACAAGACACTAGAGAGCACACTGCTCCACACAAGACACTAGAGAGCACACTGCTCCACACAAGACACTAGAGAGCACACTGCTCCACACAAGACACTAGAGAGCACACTGCTCCACACAAGACACTAGAGAGCACACTGCTCCACACAAGACACTAGAGAGCACACTGCTCCACACAAGACACTAGAGAGCACACTGCTCCACACGAGACACTAGAGAGCACACTGCTCCACACGAGACACTAGAGAGCACACTGCTCCACACGAGACACTAGAGAGCACACTGCTCCACACGAGACACTAGAGAGCACACTGCTCCACACGAGACACTAGAGAGCACACTGCTCCACACGAGACACTAGAGAGCACACTGCTCCACACGAGACACTAGAGAGCACACTGCTCCACACAAGACACTAGAGAGCACACTGCTCCACACAAGACACTAGAGAGCACACTGCTCCACACAAGACACTAGAGAGCACACTGCTCCACACAAGACACTAGAGAGCACACTGCTCCACACAAGACACTAGAGAGCACACTGCTCCACACGAGACACTAGAGAGCACACTGCTCCACACAAGACACTAGAGAGCACACTGCTTCACACTAGAGAGCACACTGCTCCACACAAGACACTAGAGAGCACACTGCTCCACACAAGACACTAGAGAGCACACTGCTCCACACAAGACACTAGAGAGCACACTGCTCCACACAAGACACTAGAGAGCACACTGCTCCACACGAGACACTAGAGAGCACACTGCTTCACACTAGAGAGCACACTGCTCCACACGAGACACTAGAGAGCACACTGCTCCACACCAGACACTAGAGAGCACACTGCTCCACACGAGACACTAGAGAGCACACTGCTCCACACGAGACACTAGAGAGCACACTGCTCCACACAAGACACTAGAGAGCACACTGCTCCACACACACAAGACACTAGAAAGCACACTGCTCCACACGAGACACTAGAGAGCACACTGCTCCACACAAGACACTAGAGAGCACACTGCTCCACACAAGACACTAGAGGGCACACTGCTACACACAAGAGAGCACACTGCTCCACACCAGACACTAGAGAGCACACTGCTCCGCACCAGACACTAGAGAGCACACTGCTCCACACAAGACACTAGAGAGCACACTGCTCCACACCAGACACTAGAGAGCATACTGCTTCACACTAGAGAGCACACTGCTCCACACGAGACACTAGAGAGCACACTGCTCCACACAAGACAAGAGAGAGCACACTGCTCCACACAAGTTACTAGAGAGCACACTGCTCCACATGAGACACTAGAGAGCACACTGCTCCACATGAGACACTAGAGAGCACACTGCTCCACGCAAGACACTAGAGAGCACACTGCTCCACACGAGACACTAGAAAGCACACTGCTCCACACAAGACACTAGAGAGCACACTGCTCCACACAAGACACTAGAGAGCACACTGCTCCACACGAGACACTAGAGAGCACACTGCTCCACACGAGACACTAGAGAGCACTCTGCTCCACACGAGACACTAGAGAGCACACTGCTCCACACAAAACACTAGAGAGCACACTGCTCCACACGAGACACTAGAGAGAACACTACTCCTCACCAGACACTAGAGAGCACACTGCTCCACACGAGACACTAGAGAGCACACTGCTCCACACGAGACACTAGAGAGCACACTGCTCCACACGAGACACTAGAGAGCACACTGCTCCACACGAGACACTAGAGAGCACACTGCTCCACACCAGACACTAGAGAGCACACTGCTCCACACAAGACACTAGAGAGCACACTGCTCCACATGAGACACTAGAGAGCACACTGCTCCACATGAGACACTAGAGAGCACACTGCTCCACACCAGACACTAGAAAGCACACTGCTCCACACCAGACACTAGAGAGCACACTGCTCCACACAAGACACTAGAGAGCACACTGCTCCACACAAGACACTAGAGAGCACACTGCTCCACACAAGACACTAGAGAGCACACTGCTCCACACCAGACACTAGAGAGCACACTGCTCCACACTAGAGAGCACACTGCTCCACACGAGACACTAGAAAGCACACTGCTCCACACAAGACAAGAGAGAGCACACTGCTCCACACAAGTTACTAGAGAGCACACTGCTCCACATGAGACACTAGAGAGCACACTGCTCCACATGAGACACTAGAGAGCACACTGCTCCACGCAAGACACTAGAGAGCACACTGCTCCACACGAGACACTAGAAAGCACACTGCTCCACACAAGACACTAGAGAGCACACTGCTCCACACAAGACACTAGAGAGCACACTGCTCCACACGAGACACTAGAGAGCACACTGCTCCACACGAGACACTAGAGAGCACTCTGCTCCACACGAGACACTAGAGAGCACACTGCTCCACACAAAACACTAGAGAGCACACTGCTCCACACGAGACACTAGAGAGAACACTACTCCTCACCAGACACTAGAGAGCACACTGCTCCACACGAGACACTAGAGAGCACACTGCTCCACACGAGACACTAGAGAGCACACTGCTCCACACGAGACACTAGAGAGCACACTGCTCCACACGAGACACTAGAGAGCACACTGCTCCACACCAGACACTAGAGAGCACACTGCTCCACACAAGACACTAGAGAGCACACTGCTCCACATGAGACACTAGAGAGCACACTGCTCCACATGAGACACTAGAGAGCACACTGCTCCACACCAGACACTAGAAAGCACACTGCTCCACACCAGACACTAGAGAGCACACTGCTCCACACCAGACACTAGAGAGCACACTGCTCCACACAAGACACTAGAGAGCACACTGCTCCACATGAGACACTAGAGAGCACACTGCTCCACACAAGACACTAGAGAGCACACTGCTCCACATGAGACACTAGAGAGCA
>JAWQFJ010019911.1:7500-10000 GCA_034096865.1 Theodoxus fluviatilis | reverse complement strand
TCTCTCTATTTCTCTCTCTGTCTCTCTCTCCTCTCTTTCTCTTTCTATCTCTCTCTGTCTCTCTCTTCTCTCTTTCTCTCTCTCTCTTTCTCTATCACTCTTTCTCTCTTTCTCTCTCTTCCTCTTTTTCGTTTTCTCTTTTTTCTCTTTCTCTCTCTCTTTCTCTTACTCTTTCTCTCCATCTTTTTGTCTCTTTTCTCTATCTTGTTAAATATATATTTGTCTCTCTCTCTATCTCTCTCTCTCTCCCTCTCCCTCACCCCCTCTTTCTCTCTCTCTCTCTCTCTCTCTCTCTCTCTCTCTCTCTCTCTCTCTTTCTCTCTCTCTCAGTGCCTGCAGTGAGATGGGGTACGCCATTGCAGCCTGTTCAGAGCGTTTGACACAACTCTTCTGGTCAGGAACTACACACTTCAAGGCATCCTTCAAGCTTGATGAATTAAATCACTACCTTACAACTTCAAACACAAGTCAACACCCATGCATTGAATCTTCTTTGTCTCTGGTTCTGTCTCTGTTTCTCTGCATGTCCGTCCGTCCGTCCGTCCGTCTGTCTGTCTGTCTGTCTGTCTGTCTGTCTGTCTGTCTGTCTGTCTGTCTGTCTGTCTGTCTGTCTGTCTGTCTGTCTGTCTGTCTGTCTGTCTGTCTCTCTCTCTCTCTCTTAGTTAAAAATCTTGAAAATGGAAGATAGCAGATTCCCGAAAATGATGTATAAATCAATGTTGAGAAACACTGATAATAATAATTGGGCTTCATAGGTTTGGAAAATGGGCGTGAAAATGGTTGGGTGACCCAAGAGGTGGCGAATGAACGCACCTTTTTACAAACGCTCAGAGAACAATTGATAAAAAGGTTTATTGTTGGTTGGGAATCCGATGTGAATAGAAGTATCCGTTTTAGGCAATACAGGGAGTATTAAGCAATCTTTGGAATTGAAACGTATTTGCACACCCTGAACAGAAAAGTCTTCAGATATACTTGGATACGTTTTCGCCTGGACATTAGTGAACTAACGGTTCACAGACAGAGATATTGTACAGGAAATTACGAAATATTATGTCCAGCATGTCACGAGAGAGATGAAGATGAGCAGCATTTTGTTCTGTACTGTCCAGCTTATGAAGACATCCGAATGAAGTTTGTAGTACCATATGTACAAAGTAACAATACTGAACCACTTGTGCAGCTGTTTTCTGCAAAAGAGCCATGTATTATACGTGCCGTGAGTACTTATCTGTACTATGCGTTTAAAAGAAGAGCAGAATCTGCTGAGTCTGCTGAGAGTAATTCATTCTTCGTCTAACATGTGCGGTATACTACTTAAGAGCCTCCAGATTATTCATCGTAAAATGCATTGTGCTCTCGCATTAGTTACTTATCTACATTAATTATTTTGGCAATATAATGCTTTGTATTCAATTGTAATGGGCCAAAGGCCTACACAATAAACTGTTTTATTGTTGTTGTTGTCTCTCGCACACACATACACACACATACAAACACACACACTAAACACACATACACGCGCGCGCGTGCACACGGAGATAGAGAAGGAGGTGGAGGTGGGTCAGGTATGGTGGTGGTGGTGATGTTGATGGTGAGAGAGAAAGAGAGAGAGAAAATAGAGAGAGATAGATAGAGAAAGAGACAGAGAGAGATTGATAGAGATAGATAGATAGAGATAGATAGAGAGCGATAGAGAGAGATAGATAGAGATAGATAGAGAGAGAGATAAATAGATAGATAGATAGATAGATAGATAGATAGATAGATAGATAGATAGATAGATAGATAGATAGATAGATAGATAGATAGATAGATAGATAGATAGATAGATAGATAGATAGATAGATAGATAGATAGATAGATAGATAGATAGATAGATAGATAGATAGATAGATAGATAGATAGATAGATAGATAGATAGATAGATAGATAGATAGATAGATAGATAGATAGATAGATAGATAGATAGATAGATAGATAGATAGATAGATAGATAGATAGATAGATAGATAGATAGATAGATAGATAGATAGATAGATAGATAGATAGATAGATAGATAGATAGATAGATAGATAGATAGATAGATAGATAGATAGATAGATAGATAGATAGATAGATAGATAGATAGATAGATAGATAGATAGATAGATAGATAGATAGATAGATAGATAGATAGATAGATAGATAGATAGATAGATAGATAGATAGATAGATAGATAGATAGATAGATAGATGATAGATAGATAGATAGATAGATAGATAGATAGATAGATAGATAGATAGATAGATGATAGATAGATAGATAGATAGATAGATAGATAGATAGATAGATAGATAGATAGATAGATAGATAGATAGATAGATAGATAGATAGATAGATAGATAGATAGATAGATAGATAGATAGATAGATAGATGATAGATAGATAGATAGATAGATAGATAGATAGATAGATAGATAGATAGATAGATAGATAGATAGATAGATGATAGTAGA
>JAWQFJ010019911.1:0-2500 GCA_034096865.1 Theodoxus fluviatilis | reverse complement strand
CACCGCTACAGGATGGAGAGGCAGCGGGTTGGCAGGGGCGTGCAGCGATGCTCTGTATTTCTTTACGGCAAGCTTTCGAAGCTGAGGCTTCTTCATCAGGCCAAAGTAACAAGGCTGGCTGTGGAAAAGAAATATATACTTCCTCGCAACACAAACCCTCAAACCCAGCTTGTACGTTCGGTACATAGATGATATTTTCATCATCTGGCACCATGGGGAGAAGGCCCTTGAGGACTTCCAACGCTCCATCAACTCCTTCTTTCCGACCATCCGACTTGAGATGAACCACTCTTCTCAGTCGGTCACTTTCCTGGACACACGAGTTTCGATAAGGGGAGGCGATCTCGTCACCTCCCTATATCGCAAAGCAACGGATACCGGACAAATGCTCCACTCTGCCAGCTTCCATCCGAGACACACCAAAGAGGCCATCCCCTATGGACAGGCCCTGCGGATCCATCGGATCTGCTCAGACCCTATGGATCGAGACGCCCACCTACAGGATCTGGAAGCCACACTCCTCCGTAGCGGTTACCGCAGGGAGTCCATCCGCAGACAGTTCCGCAGGGCGATCTCCATGGAGCGTACAGACCTGCTAACCCGTCGGAGAAGGGACACTGAGGCCAGCCGAGTCCCTTTCGTCACGCAGTACTTTACTGGCGCGGAGAAGCTACAACGGGAACTCGGGCACCTCCAAAACCTCATCTGCCACGACCAGTACCTCTCGGAGGTACTCCCTGAGCCACCCATGGTGGCCTTCCGACAACCTCCCAACCTGAGAAGCAGGATAGTCCGCAGCCGGCTCCCTGACTCCGCGGTAGATGCCGTACAACCCTGCAAGACTGCCAGGTGTTCTACCTGTGCCATCATCTGCACCGATACCACCATAGTCAGGGACCACGTGACACACCGAGTAAGGGGCCAGTACTCTTGCTCCTCCAGCCACGTGGTCTACCTCATCCGTTGCCGCAGAGGGTGCAGCGACGCATGGTATGTCGGAGAAACCAGCCAACAGCTCCGACAGCGCATGAACAGCCATCGCGCTACCATCAGGAACGGTTCCCCCCTGCCTGTGGCCGAGCACTTCAACCTCCCGAGCCACACCACCTCTGACATGCTCGTCAGTGTGCTAAGAGGTGGACTGACTGACCTACAGCGACGCAGAGTGGCTGAGCTCAAACTCATGTCCAAATTCCACACCCACGAGGATGGCCTCAATAGGGACATGGGACTCCTGAGTCACTATCGATGAAGCTGTCCCCGCACGCCTTTTTAGTGCTTACCCTGTTGAGGCCGCTCCCGCCCCGTGATGTTGGTGCAAAGCACTCCTTTTGGCTTCCTTCACTGAACTCTCCTCACTACCTCGCCGCCCTGCACGTGTTTCACCGGCCCTTGTCACAGTATATATTTCTTTTCCACAGCCAGCCTTGTTACTTTGGCCTGATGAAGAAGCCTCAGCTTCGAAAGCTTGCCGTAAAGAAATACAGAGCATCGCTGCACGCCCCTGCCAACCCGCTGCCTCTCCATCCTGTAGCGGTGATTACCCGCATCGGCGGCAGTACAACCCCCAAACGGCCCTCTTCAGGGCCAGACTTGCTCATGAAAGAAACAGTCGGTTGCATGTCTTCTACTCTTCTTTTCAGATAGATAGATAGATAGATAGATAGATAGATAGATAGATAGATAGATAGATTAGATTAGATTAGATTAGATTAGATTAGATGGATGATGGATGGATGGATGGATGGATGGATGGATGGATGGATAGATAGATATATACATAAATAGATAGATGGATGGATGGATGGATGGATATATATATATATATATATATATATATATATATATATATATATATATACAGAGAGAGAGAGAGAGAGAGAGAGAGAGAGAGAGAGAGAGAGAGAGAGAGAGAGAGAGTATGTGTGTTTGCATGTGTGTACGCGCGCGCTTGTGTGCTTAGGATTTTAGGATGGTTTAATACTCATTGAAAGTGGATGTGAGGGTGCATGAGTACAAGTGGGATAGGTAGTAAGGTGAGTGCAAACTGGAGTGTGCGTGCATGCAAGTGCATGAGTGCTTACGTATGTGTTTGAATGCGTGTGTGCATCTATGGCATAATGATTATTCTGTGTGTGTGTGTGTGTGTGTGTGTGTGTGTGTGTGTCTGTGTCTGTGTTTGTATGGGTTTGTGTGTTCATGTATGCGTGTATGTACGTGTGGATGTGCTAATGCATGTTGACGCGTATTTGCTTCGGTTCATTCTCCAAGGACTGTGCATTAAATGCTGATAGGCCGTAAAACACTATCCATCCATACTATCCATTTTAAAGACCAGTATGTTGAAGTCCATGGATGTAAATGAATGTTGTAGTTATGAACTGTTGATGAATATTCATTCAATGCAGTAATTGCATGAAGTTCGTTTGACTGTAGTCACTCTGAGTGTATTTGTTTATCATGTTTGTGGAACCAAAATGAGAAGCTGTCCTGTAAATGT
>JAWQFJ010019910.1:30000-41127 GCA_034096865.1 Theodoxus fluviatilis | reverse complement strand
TCAGAATTGTGGGGCCTCTATGACTGTTCGAATGTCGAAATCATCCACTTACAGGCCTTGAAACGGTTTTTACACTTACCAACTCAGGCACCCAATGTAATTACCTATGGCGAAACAGGCAGATTTCCAGTATACATCAATGCCAGGATACGTGCAAATAGACATTGGTTACGAATCTTGCGAATGGACCCAACTAGATATCCTCGTAAGGCATACAACATGCTGCTACAGTATGGAGAGAAAAATTGGGCGCAGAATGTACAAACCTTGATGTGTAAACACAATTTCGAAATTTGTGGAGATTGCAATATGTACAGAATGAGAAGCAATTCCTAAAGGAGCTGCGGGAACGCCTGGTAACCGAATATGTACAAGTTTGGTTCAACTCCCTTGCAAGCAGTGAAAGGCATGCCTTCTATAGGCAATTCAAATGTGTTTTCAGCCGGGAACAGTATTTGTGCACGAATTCTCGGCGAATCCTCAAAGATTTATTTGTCCGTGTTCGTGCCGGTTTTAGCGATTTAATCATCCACAGACACCGCTTCACAAATGATCCTCAACGGTCTTTCCTTTGTCCATCATGCAATGAGGAAGATGAAGATGAGAATAGCTTCCTGTTGAGATGCCCGGCCTACGCAGATATACGGCAAAATTATGTTTTCAGTTTGTTTGATTTTCTAAATGTGTTGATATTGCCATGGTGCTGACATCCGACAATGTCAATAGGATAAGATTTGTGGCATTGTACTTGTTGCATACATTTAGAAAAAGAGATGCCGTCAGCACAAGCAGAGTGATGTAAAACAATAATGTTGTGATGGGCCAGATGCCTAAACAAATTATGTATTTCGTTCGTTCTCTTTCTCTCTCTCTCTCTCTCTCTCTCTCTCTCTCTCTCTCTCTCTCTCTCTCTCTCTCTCTTTCTCTCTCTCTCTCTCACTCTCTCTCTCTCTCACCAAAGGTAAACAAAGAGTTGTATAGCTACTAAAGACAATGTGGAGTTTACAAAGTCTTAGCACGTCCGTATATTTTAAAATGTTTGATTCACAGGTGCAATTACTCTTGCTATATGGTTCTGAAGTATGGGGCATGAGCAAATCTGATATTGTAGAAAAAGCCCACGGTTTTGCTTGCAAAAAAATCTTAAATCTCGACAATCGAACGCCTAACCACATGGTTTATGGCGATTTAGGAAGGTATCCCCTGTCCATTTCAGGGTGCACGAGGGCCATCAAATACTGGCTGAAAGTATGTAAAATGCCAATCAGTAGGCTACCGAAACAAGCATACCTTTCGCTATCAAAATCCTCAATTCCTAGATCTAGAAACTGGGCAGCTATCATTGAGGACTGTTTGTCGAAATTCGGATTCACCAACGTTTGGCTAAATGGTGGTGTTGGCAACGAAAATGGGTTTTTACGAGCATGGAAACAGAGGCTTAGAGATTGCCACAAACAAGAATGGCACGACAGTAATATTCTAAGCGAGAGGTACCATTGGTACTGCTCATTCAAAACCACCTTCGGATCTGAAGAGTATCTACGCGCAATTACAATTAAGAAATTCCGTGATGCCTTTGTAAGATTTAGATACGGGTTAAATGATCTGAAGTGTAACAGACATCGTTACAACCAGATAGACGAGGACATGAAGTGCCCCTTTTGTCCAGAAGTCGAAAATGAGGAACATGTACTGTTAAAATGTACTACCTATGCAGATCTTCGAAAGAAATATATCCAAAAACATATTTACACAGGGACGTATTATACATGTGCACAACTAATGAATTCATCGAGTACAATGTGCATACGAGATGTGGCCATGTATGTGTACTATGCACTCAATCTTCGGGAGAAGAAACTTTCCCCCCAACTCGTATTTAGACAGTGCTGGTAATTGTCCATCACGTATTTGACCTGTGATCTTGTCAATTGTGGATGGCGTTCCCTTAAGGTACCTCAGGGATGAATTTGTTACTGAGTTTGTATATATACTATTTTAAAACGGAATGTTTTAAATCAGTTTGAATTGAGCATTGCAGGCAGGATAATGTTCAGTGTTCACGTCCACGACTTGTATAAAATGAGGAATGTTCTAATGTAATTCTACATGTATATATCATATCGGGATTTTTTCAACTGTATATTGAACTTTGGGTCGTCGGCCCCAATAAAAGTCAATCAATCAATCAATCAATCAATCTCTCTCTCTCTCTCTCTCTCTCTCTCTCTCTCTCTCTCTCTCTCTCTCTCTCTCTCTCTCCACCCTCCAACCCGCCTTGACCCATGGTCGCTTATTTCACCAAATAACTACAGATGCATATGCATGAGCATATGACGGGGAAAGACCCTGCTTGCCTTTTGTTCACCTTGTCGTTCTTCCCCCCAAAATAAAAACACACACAAAAAACGCCTCTTGGCTTGGCTGTGTTCCGAGAAGGAAATGTAAGCGTGTTTTGTTTATTTTCTTCCTTGCTATTGCTATATTAGCAAAGATATCCATTAATGCAAATGCAACATGCTCAAAATGTGTTATCATTGGTTTTACTGTTAAAATACTGTCAACATTGTGACGGGCCGTCGGCCTTGCAATAAAGAATTCAAATTCAAATTCTCTCTCTCTCTCTCTCTCTCTCTCTCTCTCTCTCTCTCTCTCTCTCTCTCTCTCTTTCTCTCTCTAACCCTATGATGTTCATGAAGCTGTTTGACGCACAGGTAATGCCTAGTTTGTTGTATGGTGCCGATTGTGGGGTACAAAGAACCAGAAAACGGTGGAAAGGGTACACGTATCTGCCTATAAAAAATTATTAGGACTAGATATAAGATCGCCTTACCGTTTCGTCTATGGAGAATTAGGTAGATACCCCTTCGTAATCAAAAGCACAATTAAAACTGTCAAATACTGGCTAAGGTTATCAAACATGCCATTACGCAGACTCCCAAGGCAAGCTTTTGAAATGCTAATAAATTCCAAAATACCTGACCAAACAAATTGGCACTGTATGGTAAAGGACACACCGTGCAAACTAGCTTTGCATATGTGTGGATGAATGGAGGTGTAGGAAATGAGAAACTATTTTTAATGCAATTAAAGCAAAGATTACAGGACTGTTACCAGCAATCTTTGGAGGGAAGAAACCTAAGCAGAGAGATTTTCATTGTATTCCTTGTTCAAAGGCAAGTTTGGTCAAGAAAAATACCTTACGTTTCTTTATATTAACAGATTTAGAGATGTTTTCAAACGTTTCCGTTTATGTTTAAATCCTTTAAAAATTAACCAATGTTATGGTTATTGATAAATATGAGATTTATATTGTCCATTCTGTATCAATACTTTCGAAAACGAAAAGCATTTTCTACTCGACTGTGGTAAATACACCGATCTCAGGGAGAGATACATTACACAGCATGTAAAAGGCAGGAGAGACTATACCTACCTCTTAAGAGAAACAAACATTAGAGTAACACTACACGTGTTGATGCACATATATTATGCTTTGAAAATAATAGAAAAAGAATGTGATAATAATGTATACTAAACCGAATGGATTGTAATTTTGAAATGGTAGAGAAGTTTGAATGCTATTTTCTTGTATTGTTCAACGGGCGGTCGGCCTTCGAATAAAGTTCAGTTCAGTTCAATTCAGTTCAGTTCTCTCTCTCTCTCTCTCTCTCTCTCTCTCTCTCTCTCTCTCTCTCTCTCTCTCTCTTTCTCTTTCTCTCCCCCCCCCTCTCTCTCTCTCTCACTCTCCAACACCGTCGTTGTACTCCGGTTTTCGCCCTCTACCAGCCAGCCATCTTCCTTCCCATTGGCAAAACACTTGTCACGAAGAAAAGCTCCTGCACAGCTGCGACGGGACCAACGAAGACTAGAGGTCTTTTGTCATGCAGGCGCCGACGTAAATGGTGAACAAACCAGATCCAATGATCGTTCTTCTACCAATCATGTCATTTTGGCGAAAAATCGTCTTTGCCGCAATGTTTGCATCCCGCCATTGCCTGTGCCCAAAAGTCCCATTCGACTCGAGATGCACGTGCAGATCACCGCGATGAGGAATGTGTGAACACCGCGTCAGAGTCAGGGTCAGGGACGACAACCAAAAATGAGAAAATAACGCCCCGTTAGAGGACGGTGATGTGTCCCTGAACGCAGTCCATGCCTTTTCCCTTTCGCTGGATAAAATCCGCAGAGCCAGCCCACTACCTTCCTACTTGAGTGGCGAAGAAAGCAGTAGAAGCAGGGAATGTGTTGAAGGTGTGTCCCATGACCCATGTGTGACTGTCAGCGGTAACGACGCTGGTCGACACTGCGCAACGCGTCGTAGGGTCACTGCGTCTGACCGACCAGTGGAACGTGCGTCTCGGCCCGCTCTATCGAACTTGGTCGACCCTTCAGCCATTCCATCAAAGCCGGATCGTCCATCGAGGGAGGGGACGGACGAGGTACCCGGCCTCCCTGTACGCGGTCAGCTGCTGCACACACCGCACCCAGGCCGCCTGGACAGAGAGAGAGGACAGCGAGTCAAGTTTCAGCTGCGTATGCAACGTATCGGGGTGACCCTCGTTCTGCACGGCTGTAGCCAGTGTAGGTGCTCCTTCAACAACCGAGCCAGCTGACGGACAAGGCAAGGTACAGAGCATCATTTGACTCGTTTTGTGACGTTCCCCCCGTGCGGAGATTGATATCAAGATTTTGATTCCCTGTTTGTACAGCTTGGTCTTCCATGGGACACATTTCATATAAACAGGCGGGAGCTCAATGCTATTCTTTCCCCACCAACCTCTCTCTCTCTCTCTCTCTCTCTCTCTCTCTCTCTCTCTGACTTCCGGTTGAGGAGCTGGAGGGGACAAGGCGTGTCTGCATCACGCTCCGCGGAAACACATACAAAAACGGACGTTTGCTGTTCTTTTTTTCGTTGGAACACAAGCAACAACCCTGATGGACAGAACAACTTGTACGTAAGTGGTTTCTCTCATTTATTCTGTTTGTGAACGGACCTTGTCTTTTAAACTTAATTGTGTTGGGACATTGAGATCGAGAGCAGCGGCCGCTCGTCCCGAGGGCCTGACTTTCGGCGCCGGCGTACTCGAACTGCAGATTTGACTGTCACCCTGTTATAACCATCCCTGCATAAGAGTGACAACGCACAGAGTTGTAAATTCTGATTTTGTTCCCTTTAGCCTTGTTGGGAGCCACACACGTTGTGGAGTTTTGATTGTGCATAGCTGCTGCATCATCGTGTGCCTTGCCTTACTTACGCCTCAGCGTTTTGAACAGTGCATGTATTTATCAGTCACATATCACGAGAGTGACCGTTGTGGAATGTGACAGCGTGTTGTCTCGATTCATTCTGGATTTGACCATCGGATGAGGCTTTGATCTGGTGCTACAGAAACCGTGCTTTATTTCGAAAAAAGTCTTTTCATCCGGTGACTAGAAACAAGAGCAATGAGAATTGTGGTAGCTCCGTTTTTGTATTGAATTTGAGCTATTTACAGAAAGCTGCGTTTGGGCATTTGAGGTTGTTGTGTTTGTTTGTTGTTGTTGGTTTTTTTTTTTGGGGGGGGGAGGTTGGGGGGGGGGTTGTATTTTTGGACTACAGTAAAAAAAAATTACTTCATTGAATGACGTGAATCATATTTCTAGCACGAGCTAATCATGAGGGTTTGCTTGCAAACCTATAGACTGAGAATTGGTCAGCACGCAATGCGCGTTCTGCGGCCCAAGCACGTAGGGTTACAATCGTTCACAAGCCCCAACAGAAAACTTTGCATCGCCCTCTCTGTGCACTCCGTGCACTCCATGATAGTGATGATTGGAGCTGTGGCATGCATGAGTTGTGCGTACGTGAGTGGTTTGAAGCTCGGCTCATCGATGATGACGTCAAACTTTGCATGCTCCATGAGGAATGCGTTCACTGCAAGTGACCTCCTCGACCCATTTAACAGTACTGAGCCTGCACCGATGTTAGTAGAAAAGTACATCAATATGCGCTACCTTCTCATTCGCTCAGGTAGCGTCGAGCTCAACCCGGGTCCAGACGACATGGACAAACTTAGCAAAGAACTGAAGGTGTTGAGAGAGGACATCAGAGAGGATTTGAAGAAGGACAGAGGAGAAATAGACAGAAGAATTATGGAAAAGACTGGACTGCTGATGGAACAGATAGGGAAAATCACAAGTACCTTGGAAAAGTTTGAAGAAACCATCTCCTCAATGAAAACGAAACTTGAACATCTCGACTTAGAAGTTGAAGACCTGAACGCAGCCTCATGCGACCTAAGCGCCAGAGACACAGAGGTAGAACAAAGACTTGAAGATCAAGAAAGAAGGGACAGACGAGACAGCATACTGATTTTTGGAGCTGATGAATCTAAAAGTGAGTCGAATGAGTCCTGTCTGAAAACAAATGTGGACATTTTAAACCAGGTTCTACCGGGCCGTATCACAGATAGAGACATAACTCGAGCTCACAGGCTTGGAAGAAGGATGGGCAGCAGAACTAGACCGGTAATTGTCCGACTCCTCCAAAGCACTGACAGAATAGCACTCCTCACGGCCAGAGCCAAGTTTGGAGAACTCTGGTATGGAGTGGCCAGTGACTTGACCAAAAAATCAAAGAAATATAATACAACAGGCCTTCAACGAAGGGAAAGTCGGTTACTTCCGTGCTGGCAAGTTTTTCACAAAGCCCAGACAGCAGCCCAGAGGTGACGGTCTGACCTACTTCCTTCGGAGACACCAGGATCTTGATACCGGCCCAGAACCCGATCGTCCACTTCCAACCAACCCAGACACCGGCCATGACCATACTGCATCAGGAGATCCTGTCCCCAGTCTCGCAGGAGGCTGTAGACCGTCTTCGGTGGCAAGTCCAGGACTGGAACTGATTGCAGATAGCCACTGGAAGTGTGCCCCTGACATCGGCCCCGAGTCCCCAGGGCCAACAGGCCCCGAGTCAGGACCCGCTGCCTCCGGACCGTCTTCGGCGTTGAGGACACAGCCACCTACCGCCACAGATCCCGTAACCACCACCAGCCTCGGCTCGAGATCCGACGTGGGCAACGATTTCAGCCTCCGGCCCAGGAGTACTTGCACTGGATCGGACTCGAGCCTATACGCCACACATGCCTCCAACGTCGGCGGCACCAACAGACCCCAATTGCAGCGACCACGACACAACGTGAGACGGCATGACCACTCCAGATAGGGGGGTGGCCAAGACCCTGAAGCTGCCAACTACACTGACGATGAAACTGCGTCCGCAAGTATATTCAAGCTGTTCAATTGGAACATTGATGGAATCCTATCCAAGCTTGATGAACCTGACTTTGTACACACTTTTTCTTTCATATGCCTAACTGAGTCGCCTCAGAATAGATTGACTGCTCACATATGTTTTACGACTATGATTGTTATATTGGTCCAGCGCAGAAATTATCACATTGAGGAAGACGTTCTGGTGGAGTAATCGGTTTTGTCACAAAACGCTACTATGAATATTTTACAATCGTTTATAGACATGACGACATGCTGGTTTTCAGCATTAGCCCTCACCTATTTGGTACGGAATCAGATGTAATCATCGTTTGCTCGTATATACCTCCATCTGGATCTCCATACTATAATGGAAAAGATACTGACAACGGTATTGAGCTTTTGGATACTTACTTTTCTGAATTAGATGACAAATACAGAGATTCTGCCTTGATTTTGTGCGGTGATTTCAATGCAAGAACAGGCAACCTAAATACCAGCGACCAGTGTGATCTACATGATGTTCTGTCTGACCAAATCAGCTATCGTGCGTCTCAGGACTGTAACATTAATGCGTTTGGAAATTCCTTGCTAGCGCTGTGCTCTACCCTCGATTTGTCCATACTGAATGGAAATAACAGAGGAGACTATTTGGGTAAATATACATACATTTCCGTACACGGTAATAGCGTCATCGACTATATTATTGTCTCGATGCCTGAAGTCACTATTTGATAGCTTATACATAAAACCGAGTGTGTTATCCTCGCATATGTGTGTAGAGCTATGTTTAAAGGTCCCTAGTTTACATGAAAGAGATGACGTTGTCTTAGTGACCAAACAACTAAAACCAATATGGAACGAACAGTCTACTTACCTGTAGGTATCTTCAAAACTTGCTTGTTGAACGTGAATCCAAAAATAGCCATTCCAAGAGTAGCCTAGATATTGACTGTTACACGGACGCTTTAACAAAGTCCATAGTAAAGTCAGCAGAATTCATGAATAAAACTTTTAGGTGTCTTAAAAGACGTGTTTCAAACAATTTATGGTATGACAAAGATTGCCGGTCACTTAAGAAAATACTTACCAACTTGCATCATAAGTATACCCAAAGTCTTGCTGACAATGATAAACATAACTATCTGGACGTTAAAAGACAACATAAACGACTCATCAGAGAGAGAAAAAGGACATACAAGTAAAAAATGGCTAGTTTAATTGAATCTAGTCTGAAAACGCCAGATTTATTCTGGAAACATATCCGAGAGCTAAGTGGGAGCAAAAGAAAATAGAATAAAATAGAAAACAAAGTTTGGTACGAACATTTCAAAAAGGTGTTTGACTCTAGCTCCGAAAATGATGAACATAGCATGTTTCAGTCAATTGAGCCTAAAGAGAATCTTGAAACTGAGGATATCTTCGGTGATATCACTGATGAAGAAATAACTCTTTCTACACACAGATTAAAATCAGGTAGATCTGCCGGAGCCGATGGTATCCTCGGCGAGATGTTAAAGACGGGAGTTCATTATCTCACACCTTATATAAAGACACTCTTTAATGAAATTTTCACTCGCGAAATTATCCTACTTCATGGACTAGATCAATAATTGTTCCCATACACAAAAGTGGAAGCACTAATGATCTTGATAACTTTAGAGGTATTTCGATCACAAGTGTTCTAAGCAAAGCTTTCATGAGTATTCTTACCGACAGAATGAGGGACTAGGCTGATGATCATGACCACTTCCAGGAAGAGCAGAGTGGGTTTCGCAGAGGTTTCTCCACGATAGATAATATATTTACCCTACATGGTTGCGGACTGGAAGTGCAGTGCTAGAATATCACCTACTCAGAAAGAAGAAACTGTATGTCGCTTACATTGATTTCAAAAAGGCCTTCGACACTGTTTCTAGATCCTCGCTATGTGAAGTCCTGAAAGAATTTAACTTACCCGTGAAACTTGTGTGCATCATTCTGAAGATCCACAAAAGTGTTTTATATTGTGTTAAAGGAGCAGATGGCTGTACAGATTACTTCAATAGTTCCAGGGCCCTTAAACAAGGATGCAATTTGTCACCACAAATGATTTTGTATGTAGCTGCCTTGATCACCAGGGAAGTAATAAAACGAGGGAAGCACGGGATCCAACTTTTACCGAATGGACCCGATCTCTATATGCTGTTATTTGCAGACGATAATTATTGTCCTTTTTTCTGATACAGTAATTGGACTACAAAACCAATTGGATGTCCTTGTACAGACAGCTGCTACTTTTGGGCTGTGTCAATGTACTGAAGTCAAAGATGATGGTCTTTCGCATGGGTGGACATCTCGCCTGTCACATAAAGTGGCTTATCCAAGGACAAAAACTATAAGTATGCAATAATATAAATACCTTGGTGTACTTTTTACCACAAAACTATCAGCAAGCATCCCCCAAAGTGATCTCGCAAGAAGAGCTAAAGCAGCGGTTACTCCACTGTAGACAATATATTTGCTCTTCACTCTGTCATTCAACGTTACTTAGGAAGAAAAAGAAAAGTGTTTGCAGCTTTTGTTGACTTTAAGAAGGCTTTCGACACTGTCAACAGGTCTGCACTGTGGGAGATACTTTGTTTGTACGGAATCCGAGGAAGATTTTTGAAGATGCTTCAGGCAATTTATTCACAAGTTATATGTAGTGTAAGGTGCAATGGTAACTATTCGGATCCTTTTGAAAGTAATGCAGGGTTGAAACAGGGCTGCAAAATGTCGCCGATAATTTTTGCACTTTTAGTGAATTATGTTGCCAAAATGGTAATTAAGAATGGTAAACATGGTATCCAGATAATGCCTAGCAATGTCATCATATACTTATTACTTTTTGCTGATGATATAGTACTTGTATCCGACTCTGTTATGGGTTTGCAAAACCAACTGAATACCCTGAAGAGAGGTGCCGATGATATTGGTCTCATGGTAAATAGGGAAAAAACAAAGGTTATGGTATTCAGGAATGGGGGCTATTTGGCAGAACACGAAAGGTGGTACTTGGGTAATGAGCTGTTAGAAGTGGTTTCGGAGTATCGATATCTGGGATCTTTGTTCACCACTAGGCTATCGTCAAATCTGCTTCAAATGGATCTTGTGCAGAGAGCGAAAGCCAGTGCAACACAACTTACAAGATGTGTGAGAAGGTTGCAGTGTCTGTCACCAGATGCTTTTTTCAAAATGTTGGACGCTCAAGTTCTCAGTATAGTGTTATATTCCTCAGAAGTGTGGGGACTGTGTAACTGTTCTTTAATAGAAAGTGTACATTTGGACATTTTGAAGAGATTCTTAAATCTACCCATAAAGGCACCAAACCTAATTGTTTATGGAGAAACGGGTAGGTATCCACTTCAGGTAAATGCCATCATACGTTCAGTAAGGTACTGGTTGCGATTACTCCGTATGGAAAGTTTTCGATACCCACAGTTGATATACAAAATGCAAATGAATTCTAACCTGGAAAATTGGGCATATCATATGAAAGTGTTGTTATGTAAGCACGGTTTTGAACGAGTATGGGAGAGTCAAAGTGTACAAAATGAAAGAGAATTCATTAAGGAACTGAAAAGGTGTTTGATCATTGAATTCTGTAATGACTGGAAACGGGCATTGCTAAGTAGTGCTAGGTATAGATTTTATTGCCAGATAAAGCTAAGGTGGGGAAGAGAAAATTGCCTGTATGCGCTTGATAAAAAACCTTTTCGTGATGTGTACATACAGTTCCGTTCTGGATTTAGTGAATTATACCCTCACAAATTGCGCTATAATCCCGGGAATCCAGATGCATTGTATGTTTGTCCTTCCTGTAGGGATGAATTTGAATGCGAATTTCAT
>JAWQFJ010019910.1:0-25000 GCA_034096865.1 Theodoxus fluviatilis | reverse complement strand
TGTCAACGAGTGCAGTAGGAACTGGAAGACTCCAAATCCGTAGGTTTTGACTGAGGTGAGCCTGGAATTCACTGGAACTTTCTCACCATCCAAAATGTCACACGGAATTATATTGTTATGAGAAGGGGAAGAATTCAACCTTTGATCAACATTATAATCTTGGCACATCATCCACATGACTCTTGTACTATCAATGAATGATGCCTGGTACAGTGGGAGTACTTGTGCCGTGTCTCAGTTGCCACGTAACCTGGGTGAATATTTTCGATAATTTTCTAGCATCTGAACAAGTCCAGGAAAAGAAAGATGAAAAATGCATGATTTTGGTGAATCTAGTCCACACGCGTCTAAATACAGGGCGTCATCATGTCATCCATCATCATTCCTCCGAAACTGAATCCAAGAGAACGTAACTCTGCGAAAAATCACTGCGGAAAAAATTCCGCAGCCAGGCGCCAAGTAATAATGTAAATATGGGACGGATGAATTAAACTTTTATCATATAATTCGGGCAAAGTGTGCAGATGTCAGAAACGTAGTTTTCTATTTTAAACATCCTATCATAAGCGTAAATCCATTGCTGGGTTCAAGTTGCAGAAGTAGGACAACGTCGTACAGACACACAGCAAAGATCTTTGCACACAGCCTGCTTTACTCCTTTAGATGTGTAACTTGCACAGAAATAACGAACTTTCTTTCTTCTTTCAATTGAATGTACGTTTATTATTAATTAAAAGCATTAGTATTTTATAAGCGCCACACCAAAATATACTATATAGTGATACACATGAAGCCGCGCGAAAATCAACGAGAGCGATTTAACTCCGATCTCAGAGCGCCCAAAGATTATAGGTTACACCTATAATCTTTGGAGCGCCTAACTTCTGGAGGAATGATGCCATTTTGGGACCTGTCTGCTCATTTTATTCTGCACAGGAGCCCTTCAAACTTGCCATTTGGAGCAAATACCTACATTTGGATATATTCTTTTGTCCCTAGTTTGGTCTATTGTATATCCAGCAATTTTACTCACAAAGCGCTGCTTTTGGCACAGTGAATTTCCAACAACAAAAGATTAGTAAAATTGCTGCTTTTTAAAAGGTTCTTTCGTGGCAAATTTTGCAGATTGTTAAAGTTGGGAAGAAATTGGTTGTTTCCAGCTCGTTGACAGAATATTATATTTACAGTGGTATATCTCCGCAACCAAAATAGATATCCTCTTGCAATTTTTGGGGGTGTTTATCTTGTATTATCAATCTCTTTGTAAAACTGCACAAATTAATAGCATATAGGCCTACCTGAATGAAATTTTTGGCTGCCGCTACCTATTCATATTCTCACGGTTTCCGTTGTCAAGTCTGTCGCTTTCTTTTTTTTAATAGAGGAGCTTCTGTATTTCCTATTTAGAGCAAAATCATCGAAGGAGAAAAAAAACATATTCGCTTATTTCCCCGCATTCCTTTCTTCCATATCGCCACCAAGATTTCTCTTTGAATCTCTAGTTGAGAGGCGAGCTGAAAGAAGAATGGAATTAATCTGCACTGTGTATGAAAATACATGTATCGCCAGCTGGGAAGGCGAGCAAAACTAAATATTGGAATTCGGGTCATCCGGGCATGTAAGACCGAGACCGCAGTCGCTGATACAGGGCAGTGTAGACAGGAGAAGACAACACGGACCATGGTAGCTCAGCTGGTAGAGCATTTCGGGCGCTAACCGAAAGGGCGCGGGTTCAGTCCCCGCCTGTGGTCCTACATTTTTCCTGTCCGTCGTTCGGCTCTGTATTTTAAAATGTTAAACTTGGTCCATCGCTAGATATTTTTTCTTTTTTAAACTAGCAATTTCTCATATTAAATTCATAGTAGCAAGAAACTCCCAACAGAGCGAGGCAGCAGACGGTCTTCAGAGGAAGAGCCCCCGTCGCCGAGTGTTTCGGCCCTTTAAACTTCCTGACACTCTCGGGGGGAGGGCCACACCTGGTTAAAGTTCCAGGTGCCCATCTGCTGCCCTGAACTTGCACGACTTGCGTGCACAGTGGGGTGGGGGTTGTCTGCTTCCGCTACTGGTGAGCAGCGGGGCTCTGGTCTCTGGTGTTTCGGCGCATCCAGATCCAGACTGATGCCCTCTCTGCAGCTTCTGCCATGGCTCTTGCTGCCTTTGTGCACTGACGGCTTGAGAGGCCGAGCTGTCTGCAGGCGCTGTGGACTGTGTGGCCTACGAAACCCCTAGCTCCCACCTCAACAGCGAGGATGATGGCACAAATGCGCTGGCTTCTCAGCTGGTTAGCAAGGGATTCGTATTGCGCCAGCTTGACTTCCATTTTGTCCTCCATAGGCACATTCATACTACCTGAATAATATACCTGACGGTATATACATGTACTGCACTTTTTCTATGCCGTTTCCATGTCTTACACATCTGTAGCGGATTTACGTATGATACATGTACTATAATAAGCATTCTGAATTTGATGAAGTTGTAAAAGTTCTCATCTTCGTGCGCACATAAACTGATAAAGGACTGTAATTATCCCTATCAACATTTTATGTGCGTTTGTGAACAATGATGATCCTTTAGTTTATGGGTTCATTATCTGCTATTCCGACAGAAGTGTGTGTGTGTGTGTGTGTGTGTGTGTGTGTGTGTGTGTGTGTGTGTGTGTGTATGTGAGTGTGTGTGTGTGTCTGTGTGTGTGTGTGTGTGTGTGTGTGTGTGTGTGTGTATCATCTGTATGTGTGTGTGATGCGAACATAATTACACGGAGAAGTGCAAATTATGCAGTATCTTAACATGAAAACGATTCAGCTGCATTGAGCTCTGCCCTTCATACGCGACTGTCTCTGTCTCCGTTCTGACTCGTCCCTCTCCGTCTTTGCAGGCGCTGCAGCATTGCCGGCCTGCGTCCCGGGCAGTCGGTCAAGGACAGCGCGGACCTCCATCATCGCTTCTTGCTGACGGAGGAGCAACTCCGTGTGCGGGACAGCCAGGCCGAGCTGCTCCACATCAGTGGACCTTGTGGCTCAGGGAAGACCCTCCTGCTGGCAGAGCGGGCAAGGCGCTGGCTGCGGGAAGGTCGCCGTGTGGCTCTGGCGGTGGGGGAGGTCTATTTCCACGACGTGCTGCTCCGTCACCTGGTGGACTCTGTGTGTGGGGACAAGAGCGTGGCCGGGGTCTCCACACACAGGGGCTACAGAGAGCTGCTGGAGTGGCTGGACACCCTCTCCACTGAGGACCCGCCAGTCTCCATCATTGTGGACGAGGCGGAGTTTGCATCTGATATCTCCTCCTCCTCCTCCTCCTCCTCCTCCTCCTCCTCCTCCTCCTCCTCCTCCTCCTCCTCCTCCTCCTCCTCCTCCTCCTCCTACTCCTACTCCAGCCTCCTGCACCACGTGACAGCAGGCCGTGTCCGCGGACTGTGGACTGCCCACACTGGACGTCTGGAAGACGAGGAGGAGAGAGAGCTGGAGAGGTTGGGGGGAAGCACTGTCCACCTGAGTCTCTGTCTTCGATGTCCTCCACACGTCAGGGACTGGACCAACAGCCTGAGGGAGGAATACGAGCTGCCACTGCTGCCTCCCCCCGTCCCCGTCATGCGAGAGCTGGGGGAGGGGGTGCAGGTCATCCGCCACCCCGACCACCCCCAGCGCCAGTCCTGGGACACCTGTACCAGGTGCGAAGAGGAAGTGACGGCCTTTTTCTCCAGCCTGGGCCTCCTGGGGGACGGCGCCACGTCTGCGCTGAAACTCAGCGACGTCGTGGTCATCACCACTGATGTGGACTGTGACAGAGAGCGTGTGGCCAGGTGGCTGCGAGGCCTGGGGCTGCACGCCGTGGCGGAGGAAGAGACAGGGAGGTACGACACTCCCGTGCTGCCGCCTGGCGCCACACCCACGTCACGTGACCACGCTGAGCAAGAAGCCTACAGACAACGCGTCCTGAAAGGGAATGACGTCACAGGCAAACCCGCCGTCCACGTGGTGTGGTGGGCAGACTTCCAAGGACTGGAGAAGCCAGTGGTGTTGCTGTGGCACGAGGACGAGGAGGACGAGGACAGAGACAGACAGGGACAGTGGGACAGGGAGGAGAGGATGGCACTACACCGCCACTCCTGGTTCCTGGCAGCCTCCCGCTGCCAAGGACGCCTCCTCGTCATGGCCGCCACGCCCTCCCCTCTCCTGCCCCTGCTGCCCGCCACCAGTCCTCCAGTAAGTTCTTCTTCTTTCTTTCTTTCTTTCTTTCTTTCTTTCTTTCTTTCTTTCTTTCTTTCTTTCTTTCTTTCTTTCTTTCTTTCTTTCTTTCTTTCTTCTTTCTTTCTTTCTTTCTTCTTCCCTTTGTGATGATAACGTTATATCATTTACAAGTTGATAATTTCATTCATCCCTTCATTCATTCATCATTCGTTCATTTTTTCGCGTTTGTTTATTCTTTTATAACTCGTTTTGTTTCTAGAGTTGTTGACTCTTATTAATTCGCTCGTCTTTGTTTATTCGTTAAATGATTGATTTCTTGATTAATTATTTCTTTCTTTTTGTCTATTTTTTATCCATCCATCCATCCATCCATCCATCCATCCATCCATCCATCCATCCATCCATCCATCCATCCATCCATCCATCCATCCATCCATCCATCCATCTATCCATCCATCCATCCATCTATCCATCCATCCATCCATCCATCCATCCATCCATCCATCCATCCATCCATCCATCCATCCATCCATCCACCTATTCGTTCATGTATTTGTTTGATTGTTTATCTTTAGTTATTATTTATCTGTAATTAATCATTGCTCATTTTAGAACATGTATTTGTTTTTTTTCTTCTCTGTCAATTCGTCCTTGTGTGTTTGTTGTTTGTTTTCCCATATATTTATTATTTTGATGTGTTCATTTTGTTCTTTTGTTTAGCTGTTTACTCTCAGTCATCCATCCATATATTCATTCATTCATTATTCATTCACTCATTCATTCATTCATTCATTCATTCATTCAAGGAGTAAGTTCATCTTCGTTCATTTATCATTGTATTTGTTTCTTTATTCATCCACATTTATATTTATGTATTCATTTATTTGTTATTGTATAGTAATTAATCATTCATTCCTTTCTTTGTTTCTTTATTTATTCATTTCCATGTAATATTCATTAACACGTTGATTGTTTATTAATCTGTTCAAGCATTCGTTGTCTAATTCATATGTGTATGCATTCTTTCTTTCATTCGTGTTGTTTTGAACTTCTTTTCGTTTTCTTTCATATTTCATCTTTCGTCGGCACCCTTCTCTCTGTTCTCTCATCTTCCCCTCATCTTGTCGATTCCAGTTGTCTTCACACACAAAAACAGAAGTGCGCGGTCTTGCTTCAAGTGTGGAAGCAGCCAGGTCTCAGTCTGGCCACTCTGGAGCCTAAGTGTGCCAAGATGATAATTGTTCAAAGTCCAAAACTCCTATCTTGCTTTCGCTCTATTCCACTGTCCTCCTCGCCCCAGGGGCATTAGGATGACTGTTTTCCAGCTTTCCAACCACTGACTTTGTGACAAGCTGGAAAATGTGTGTATTTTGCATTACATTCTCCCTACTCTTCACATTTCGATCTAAACTTGACACATTTACTGGGGGTGGGGGTAGAAAGAGAGCGCGAGAGATGCTTGTGTGACGTGTGATCATTGAATCGGACCGTAGCGATGTTGTCAAAAAGACGTTGTCTAATTAAGCCTGATGAGAGTTACTTCCCTTGATTATGAAGTCTCGGTCTCCCTTATATCGAAATGCGAGGGATAAGGTGGAATTGACGCAAAATACGCAACCTATGCGACTTTTTAGTGGTTGGAAAGCTAGAAAACATTGATCACAATGGTCTCGAAAAGAGGAAGATATGGTGGAATAGAGCGAAAGCAAGGTGAGTTTTTTTTTTCTTTTTAAAAGTTTGGCGCGCTATAGTTACAGCGTGCCTCAATACTTTCACTGTGTGTTGTTTACAATACGAAGATCGTCCTCGTAGGTTGATTTTCTCCCACTGTTCGTGTGCATGCCTGTGACTTGGACTTGCTGTAAGAGTCGGATAACAGTGACTTGACATTTTGCGAGTCAACTCGACTCCGGATATTAGAGCTGTGATAATTCAAGTGGCATGAACATGTGCGAGCGCGCATGCATAGTGTTTAGCAAAGTCCTCATTTTCAAACGCCATCCATTGTCTCTGCACTGTCCAGGAGGCCGCGCTCACTCAGACTCCTCAGGAGTCCTCAACGGCCACTGCTTCCAGTCCCTCTGGAGTGACATCAGCCAGCCCTGCACCGCCAACCTCCCGCCCCTCCCCTGTCTCCAGCAGCAGTCTTGGAGGAGAATCGAACCCCCAACCCTCCACTCCGCCTGAGTAATCTGCCTTTTAGCTGCAAGGTCTGTGAAGCTGGTTCTGTCTTTTGTGTGTCTGCCTGCCCACTGCTTGCCTGTCTCTGTCTCTGTCTCTGTCTCTCTCTCTCTCTCTCTCTCTCTCTCTCTCTCTCTCTCTCTCTTTCTCTCTCTCACTCTCTCTCTCTCTCTCTCTCTCTCTCTCTCTCTCTCTCTCTCTCTCTCTCTCTCTCTCTCTCTCTCTCTCTCCCCCCCTCCCTCCCCCCATTCACATCCACCCTCTCTCTCTTTCATGGTCCCCCAACCCACCCACCCCCACCCCCCTCCCTCTTTTCCCTCCCTCTCACCTCTCCCTCTTATTATTTCTGACTCAACATTGTCTACAGATGAAAAAATCTGAAATCTTGGCTTACTACCCTTCCAAAAACACCTCGTCCTCAATAAATGCATCCTTATGCACAAAATTGCTCATTCACGAGCACCGAAGTATCTTACTGATCTCTTCATTCGTCCCCAAACAAGCCACTCACTATCTTGCAACACTTTCATTCTACCACAACCTAGAGTAGACATTTTCAAAGGCAGTATTACATATTCAGGTGTTATGATATGGAATACACTCCCATTGCACCTAAGGAACAATACTTCCATGAAGTCTTTTAAAGCATCCATACATGATTATTGTAAAGAGGGGGTAGATTCCATGGTGACGTCTCCGCACATACTTTGACTGTGACATTGTGAAGGTCCGGAGGATAGCCTTTTTCCATCTCATCTTCATCATGCCGTGGTTGTGGAAGTCTGTCGTCTACTGACGACTTCAGTGGGAACGCCAACAACATTGAAATATTCATGGATCTTAAATCCTGACTTGTGTTGTGTGTTGACACTGAAATGTCATGTATTGCTGACATATCCATGGAATTTAGATACTGAATTGTGTTGTGTGTTGACACTGAAATCTCATGTATTGCTGACATATCCATGGATTTTAAATACTGAATTGTGTTGTATGTAGACGTTGAAGCCTCATGTATTGCTGACATATCCATGGATTTTAAATACTGAATTGTGTTGTTTGTTGACACTGAAATATCATACATTGCAGACATATGCTTGGATATATATGAAATACTGAATTGTGTAGTTTTTTTACTTTGAAACATCATGCACTGTTGATGTATCAATGGATTTAAAATACTGAATTGTGTTGTGTGTACACACTGAAATCTCATGCATTGCAGACATACTCATGGATTTAAAATACTGAATTGTGTTGTGTGTTGACAATGAAACGTCAGCATTGTTAATGTATCCATGGATTTAAAATATTGAATTATGTTGTTTGCTGGCACTGAAATATCCGTGGATTTAAAATACTGAGTTGCGTTGTTTGTAGAAACTGAAATATCTATGGATTTTAATTTAAATACTAAATTGTGTTGTGTGTTCACACTGAAATATCCATGAATTTAAAACTGAATAGTGTGTCGACACTGAAATATCCATGGATTTAAAATACTGAATTGTGTTGGAATTTGATACTGAAACCTCATCCATGGATTTTAAACACTGAATTGTATTATTTTACAGTGAAACCTCATCCATTCCTGACACATCACTGGATTTGAGTACTGAATTGTATTTCTGTTCATAGCAAGCCCTCCTGCATTGCTCACAAGTACAAGCATTTTAACCAAGTTTGAAGGGTTGGGAAGTTCCTGTAAATACTTTTTGTGTGGGGTTGGACGATGTGCGAGGCGCAGTGCCGTGGTTCTATCCCTGGGACATAAAAATCTGGGTTTATTTCAGCATTTTAACTACTGTTGAATTTTTTACACTGAAATCTCATGTACTGTGACACAGACACAGACATTTTGCCATGAATTTTTTTAAAATTATGTAGTACACATTTTAATGTTTTGATGACTTCAGCCATTGATGTTGAGAATTGGATATCATTTTATGTGCAACATACTGATTTTGCATGCACTGCAGATATAAGCAATATAAAACTTTCAGTTACAATGTTAACTGCAATTTTATGCACTAGCTGCTGGCATGGACATTCCTGTCAAACGTTGAATTCAATGGTGTGTGCATGTAATGGAGAACGTTGTTTCCCTGGTGTCTTACTTGGGATGGACTTGGTTTTTGCGGGTTGGTAGTCCGGCGACTGTGTGCGTTTTTGCGGTGGGAGTTTGGAGAGAGTAGGAATTGAGTTCGGTCCCGAGGGTGGTGAGCGATGTTTGCTCTGAGGTCTGAACTAGTGATGAGTTCGTGAGTAAATCGTGAGACGATGGCTATGTTAGTGAAGGAAAGGTTTAGCAGTTAGTCTGCCACTGAGGGGAGAGAGGAGAAGTCAGTCTGCCTGAGGCTGCCTGTTGAAAGGCTACCTACTGAGAGGAGAGGAGAGGGCAGCGTTGGTGAAGTCTGTCTAAGTCTGCCCATGGAAAGGAGAGAGGAGAGATGAGTCTGCCTTGAATGGGCCGTGAGTCTGCGGTCAGTATGCCTAGAAGTTGCCTACGTTGAAGAGTCTGCCTAGAAGCTGCTGGGTGAGGAGAAGAGAGAAGCGGAAGACGAAACAACGCAGAGTGAAGACGCCGAGAAGAGAGAAGAGGCGGATGAAGCAACTCCGAGTGAAGATGGGCACAGAGAGAGAGAGGCAGAGAACGGGCAAAGGTTGGTGTGAACATTTTTACGGGTCGATAGTTTTTACTTGTCAAGGGCTGACCTGCGCGATTTTATGTTTATAATAATAGAAGGCTGATTGATACGAGTTTTATGTTTATATTGGAGGGCTGAGCTAGATTTTACTTGTGCTGCTGTGCTTTTTCATTTTTCCCATTGGGAATGGAGTAGAGGAAGAAGGGCTGTGAATTTTATGAGATTAAGGTTATTGAGTATGTTGTGGTGGATCCAGATACCCATGTAACATACCTTTTACTTTTCTTTTTCTTTTCTACCCTTGGTTACGGGCATGTTTTTATGGTGATCTATAAAGACGTGTAATTAACCCTGGGACCTTGTTGTTTCGTTTATGGATCCCCGTAACACTGCAACACAGTAGTCTCATGCATGGACTACCTAGGCATTGTGACATCAAATAATGGACCGTGTCACATCATCCACACTCCAGTATATCATGACGCTTGTCTTAGGCCTTGCTGATATGTCAGGTATTGGATTGTAGTTTGTGTTGTACACTGATGCGTAGTGCTGATATCAGCACTGTGATGTTAAGTTGGTTTTTTTGTGGATACTAAACGCTGGTGCTTCATCTGTGGTCGGCATAGATATTCATGTCAAATATTGACGTGTTTTCTACTGGCACTTATTATGCAGTAATGACATAGACACCAATGTTTAGTGTTTGCTTGTGTTATGAGTGCTGTGTATTGATATCTTCTGCACCATTGTTACAGACATTTTATAATGTTAACATCATTTGGGCATGTATGTCATAAATAACTTTTAGTCATAATCTTGTCTTTGCAATCTCAACAATAAGCTTGTACGGTCGAGGCCTTTGTTTCATGCATCTCATGATGAATGTATTCATACGTTTGATAGCATAAATCATTAAATGGCTTTTTCTGTTATTTCTAACGCAGCAAGAAACATCAAGGCCTAAAAATTGGGCAAACAAGCATATGTCATTTTAGGAATGAATTTGCAGAGTAGTTATCATCACCATTTATGTCCATATGCTATTCATTAACCACCATCTTATCCCCACTCCACTCCTATCACCCACCCACCCCAACCCCCCAAAACAACAACAAACCAATCATCCAGAGATTGCAGATTTATCAGTCATCTTCATCTGATGTTCATTTAATAGGAAGAGATTGCTATGACAAAGTGTGCTTCATCAACATAAAGAGAAACAAAACCTCTGCCTCTTTCTATTGATGTCTTTTTTCCTCCAAAGGCACGCATATGAGAACCAGCCATAATTGCACCTGTTGTTACTGTTTTTCTTTTCGTTTGGGACATGTGAATGTACATCACATACAGCTATATCAATATGGCCAAATGCGGTCAAAACTTGTGGAATTCATCCACACTAAGGATTTTCTGTTTGACGTTTTATTGCACTTGTTCCATACTCTTTTCTTCGAAGTGATGAACTATAAAGTTCAGACCATGTGTGAGATCATCTCATACAATCTCTTGTCAATTAATTTTGACTAGAGGTTTGTAAACAGTCTCCGGGCTGTGTGTGTGCACATGCGCATGCGTGTGTGTGTGTGTGTGGAATATGCTTTTTATGCCTGGAGAAATTTGACTTTTTCTGTTTCTTCTCACAATTTTAAACTAAGTTTATTTTGTGACTAATGGAATGACGCTGTTGTTCATGGAAAATGTGGGGTAAAGTTCTTATTTGTAATAGGTCAGGGAGAGAGCCATTTTTGCAAACTCTTTCCTAAGCTGAGTTATTTTTTAATCTCGTGTAGATGTGTATACTGTAGCTCGATCTTGAATTAAATGTTATTTGTTTTTCACGCAGATTATCTTAAGATCTTGTAAAGATGCGTGTGGTGCATTTATGTTGCCAGATGGGCACACAGACGGAAACGGCGTGTCGGACAAAAACGTTTTTGCCTTATGCTGTTGGCAATATGCAACACACGCACGCACGCACACACACACACACACACACACACACACACACACACACACACACACACACACACACACACTCGCACACACTCGCACACACTCCCACACAGGCACACAAACACACAGGCACACGCACGCACGCACTCACACACGCACGCACTCACACATGCACACACACACACACACACACACACTCGCATACATTCGCGCGCACACACACACACACACACACACACACACACACATCCTCACACACACACACACACACACACACACACACACACACACACACACACACACACACACACACTTTGTTTCCCTGTCCCAGTGCCCCATGATGCGGTGTTTCAATGAGGTACTTGTATTAAGTACAATAGACATCAGAGCATTGTGAGAGAAACTTATTAGTATTACATTAACTGAATAGAAGGCATGATCGTCGACTTCACGGTAACAAATGAATAGAATACTGGGGTGCGTTGCCTAGTCAAGTATTCTGCAAGAATCTCGCAGGAAACTCGAGGCCTAGGGCGTTGCCCACGGCGTCTCGTTATACAAGGAGGCACTAGCTGCGAAGGAGGGTGGCCGAGGTAGCTCTGGAGGTACCTCGCCTGGTCTAGCTGCAGAGGCCCGGATGACCCAAAGTGGCGGAGGCCTTAATTGCCGTTCATAGACGACAGTGCGTGTAATGTGCTTCTCACTCTCCCAGAATGGAAAAGTGCACGCATTTGCTCTTCGAGTGTTCATTTGTATATTTTAAAGAGTATGTGTATAGGATATTTCTGGACTAACACTCTCGAAATTTGTTTTATCGTTGCATGCTTGAAACATCGTGCATGTACACTCTCTGAATTTTGTCCCTTGAATTGATCCGGAGGGTACCGAGGCACACCATTTTCGACACACGTGTCAACAATAGAACCCGTGTTGCTTTCTTTTCATTCAAAAAAATCCCTTGCCATTTGAGATATCACCACGGTATGTTCTATCAAGTGAAAAACTGCTGTGATGTCTGTATCGTCAGTTATTTCTTCTATCGGCAACTTCTTCACCGACTCTCGCGCCAGGACGCAGCCATGTTCTCTCGGACTTCCGCCTTGCCAATTGATGATTGGCCGTTTCTTAGACGTCTTTCGATGCTTGCCTCGCCCTCGGCTTGCCCTCGAGGAGGGTACCTAGCGTAGGCAACGCACCCCTGGTCGTCACAAAATAACCACCCACCCCCACCCCCCACCCCCACCCCCCACCCCCACCCCCACACCCCCACCCCCACCCCCCATCTCCGCCACCACCCTCCCAGAATGTTTTATGTTGAACACGCATCAGTGTATTATGCAGAGCTTTTTTACATTATGGCGCTAGGCATATTCATCAATAAATGCATTTTGTCAAAAAATGAAAAGGTATTTTGTTTTTCCTTGCCTCTAACGTGTTTGCTCTTTTTCCGTTTTCAAGACAGGTACTGTCTTGGAAGTGTCTAGCACTGACTACACAAGGGAAAATCCGTTTCGCTGCACTGAATTATGCTGTTTTACATTGGGAGTTCTCCCATGTTCTTTTCCACCTGGACATTCTTTCTGACTGCCCCTCGTATTTCATCTTTTGTATTCCTTCTCTTGTATTCCTTTTCTTGCATTCCTTTTCTTGTATTCCTTTTCTTGCACTCCTTTTCTTGTATTCCTTTTCTTGCACTCCTTCTCTTGTATTCCTTTTCTTGTATTCCACCCCTTGTATTCCACTTCTTGTATTCCTTCTCTTGTATTCCACCCCTTGTATTCTACCCCTTGTATTCCATCCCATTAATTCCACCTCTTGTATTCCTTCTCTTGCATTACTTCTCTTGTAATCCACCCCTTGTGTTCCACCCCTATTATTCTAGCTATTGTATTCCACCTCTTTGGTTTCCTCATTTGTATTCCACCCCTCGTGTTCCACCTCTTGAGGATACCTTCACGAATGCAGCTGCATACTTGGAAATACTGACTACTGCAAAATAAATTGTATATTTCTAAACACTTTCCGACCTAATTGACCAGTCAACCGACGCCATCTTGCATCCGAGACGCTTGCCTACAAAATCACACCGGGGACGATGCACGAGGTAAACATGCGATAGACGACGAGTTTAGCAGATCTCGTGCACGTCTAGCATCGTGGCATCATTGGAAGCATTTGCAGCGGTTGTCGAGAGTGTGCGGAAACGCATGCATGCTGACATTCGACCTGCTCATGTTGTAACAACTTCCAGGAACGCAATAGAGAATCGTCGTTGGAAGAAGCTGCTAATGCCGTTTTCTGGCTGTGTGGACATGCATGTACATGTATACCGCTCGAAAGGTGTGCACCCGCTTCTACGTCACGGCAGCGAGAATATCACGTGACCTCCAGTCTCTCTTTCAGAGCTCACAAATTGGATTCTATCACAAAGTTTGACTTTTCTTAAATAAAAAAGAGAAAATGTATTTTAAACAAGACGTGCAGAATGAAAATATTTTCATTGTTGTTTTGCTTTTTTAAGGCACTTTTCCATGAACCGTTTTCTATCTCGCTTCATACTTTCCCCATTGGCAAACACCGCTCCTCCTCGGTCCCTGCCTTCAATATCGTCAGTCCATGGGCGCGTTTGTTAGGCGTAAAATCTCGAGGGCTAGGCGTTGCCTACGTTTCTCGCTCATTAGCCGTAGGTGTGTCGACCTCGCTCACCCTCTACTAGCCATCGAGGCGAGTCATTTGCCTAACAAACGCGTCCCGTGTTGCCAATTCCTTACTTGAATACGGTATCTTGCATCCTTAACCCTTCCCACCGACTACCCCATCTTTTCAGCATCCCTGTCATGTGTGTGAGTACTGAACCTCCCTTTCCCCTTCCACCTCCCACCCCTACTCTCCTTCCCTTTTCTCTCTGTGTCTGTTCCTGTCTAGGTTTTTCTGTGTGTCCGTCTGTGTGTGCGTATGTCTTGTCTGTATGTGTGTCTGACTATGTGTGTAAGTCTCTCTCTCTCTGTACATCTGTATGTCTATGTGTTTTTCTGTCTGTTCGTATGTACGCGTGTCTGTCTGCCTGCCTCTGTGTGTGTGTGTGTGTATGAATATCTCTCTTTCCGTCTGTGTGTATCTGTGTGTCTGCCTGTTTGTGTGTGTATCTGTATGTCTGTCTGTGTGTCTGTGTGTGTGTTTGTGTGTGTGTCTGTCCAAAAGGAAACAGCATTTCAGATTAAGTCTGCACTTCCACTATAGAAACCCTCGACTCCATTGTCTCGCTCCTTTCCCAGCTCCAGAGGGAAACAGCTGCAGTCTTGGCTGTGTCTCGAAATTTCACCCGCTCCAACCACCCGTGTCTACCTCCCACTCGTGACTAGCTCCCACCCGTGTCTAGCTCCCACCCCTGTCTAGCTCCCACCCGTGTCTAGTTCCCACCCGTGTCTAGCTCCCACCCCTATCTAGTTCCCACCCGTGTGTAGCTCCCACTCGTGACTAGCTCCCACCCGTGTCTAGCTTCCACCTGTGTCCAGTTCTCACCTGTGTCTAGCTCCCACCCATTGCTAGCTCCCACCCTTGTCTAGCTCCCACTCTTGTCTAGCTTTCACTCGTGTCTAGCTCCCACTCGGGTCCAGTTCTCACCCGTGTCTAGCCCCCACCCGTGTCTAGCTCCCACCCGCGCCTAGCTCCTGGGCCACAAAGCAGGCTCACAGCCTATGAGGCCTTCCTCCTTCACACACACACACACACACACACACACACACACACCTCTCTTCCACTGGAAGGAATCAGCACCGCCATCCTCTTTCCACACAGATGCTTGGCAAGGCTCTACTCCCCTTCTCTCTCTCTCTGTCTCGCTCTGTATCTACTTCCCTTTCTTTCTTACTCTTCCTCCCCCTCCCTCCTTCCCTCTCACTCTTCCTCCCCCTCCCTCCTTCCCTCTCTCTCTCTTCCTCCCCCTCCCTCCTTCCCTCTCACTCTTCCTCCCCCTCCCTCCTTCCCTCTCTCACTCTTCCTCCCCCTCCCTCCTCTCTCTCTCTCTCTCTCTCTCTCTCTCTCTCTCTGTCTCTCTCTGTGTCTACCTCCCTTTCTCTTTCTTACTCTTCCTCCCTCCTTCCTTCTCTCCCCATTAAAACATCTCTGTAGGCCTACTCTGGGATGGCAAATAAAAACAAATACAGCTTCACTCCATAAGACACTGTGACAATCCAACTGCGGTGAAAAGTCTCAGGACACATCAGTCCAGAATGTACAAATCCATCAAAAAGTGCTGTGTCAGAGCTGTGCTTTACAAACTGATTGAAAGCCAAGAAATGCATTTTCAGTAGCATCAACTTGCAGTAACTCTTCAAACGGTAACAGGTAGGTCTACTTTCCCATGCAGTCTGTTAAACGATGACCTGCATTTTGTTGCAGTTTTGTTATTGAAAAAAAAAGAGTTGAAAAGAGTTTGGTAGATTGCCTGTTCTATTCCAGAATTATTGAATTTAGTTTCTTGCCTAAAATCTGCACCTACAACCCTGGCAGCTCCAAAAAGAAATGTTTTGTTGTTGTATCTGCACATCCAGGCAAACTGTAAAGCAAGCCATTGAGAGTCTTGTTTATGTGTGTGTGTGTGTGAGTGTGTATGTGTATGTGAGTGTATGTGGAACAAAAACAGGATAGGAGAAGGGAGAGAAACAAATGTATAACAAGAAGGGCAAAGCCCATACGACTCACATGCTTGACCTTGACCTTTATATGACCTTGACCTTTATATGACCTTGACCTACACCTACAACCCTGGCAGCTCCAAAAAGAAATGTTTTGTTGTTGTATCTGCACATCCAGGCAAACTGTAAAGCAAGCCATTGAGAGTCTTGTGTGTGTGTGTGTGTGTGTGAGTGTGTATGTGTATGTGAGTGTATGTGGAACAAAAACACGATAGGAGAAGGGAGAGAAACAAATGTATAACAAGAAGGGCAAAGCCCTTACGACTCACATGCTTGACCTTGACCTTTACATGACCTTGACCTTTATATGACCTTGACCTTCAGGTGACCTTCAGGGTCAAGGTCAAACAACTAAACCTACCAATGACATCATACACTAAGAAATGCTTTACACATTTTTCTACCAAAATACATGTGACCTCTACCCAAGGTCAAGTCATCCAAGGTCATGCAACACAAAGCTGTTAATTCAAGACATAGGAAGCATAATGGTGCTTATTGGCACTTTCTATTATGAGATATGGTCACTTTTAGTGGTTCACTACCCCATTTTGGTCACATTTCATAAGGGTCAAAGTGACCTTGACCTTGATGATATGTGACCAAATGTGTCTCATGATAAAAGTATAACATGTGCCCCACATAATTATTAAGTTTGAAACAGTTATCTTCCATAGTTCAGGGTCAAGGTCACTTCAAAATATGTATACAATCCAACTTTGAAGAGCTCCTGTGACCTTGACCTTGAAGCAAGGTCAACCAAACTGGTATCAAAAGATAGAGATTACTTTGCCCTATATACCATATATAGGTCAGGTATCCAATCTCAAAAACTTCAGAGAAAATTGAGAAAATGTGAAAAATGACTTTTTTAGACAACATTTATGGCCCCTGCGACCTTGACCTTGAAGCAAGGTCAAGTCACTATGTATGTTTTTTGAGGCCTTGTCATCATACACCATCATGCCATATTTGGTATTGATAGACTTAATAGTCTCTGAGAAAAATCCAACGTTAAAGCTTTCGGACGCCCGGACGGACGAAACGGGTGAGTAGACTCACTTTTGCTTCGCATGTGAGTCAAAAAGCAATGCAGTAGTGCCTGATGCTCTTGTAATTTCTGTAACAGGATGGATGAATGGATGGATGGAGTGTTACGGCCTATCAGCCTTTGTAGGCTATGTAAGGCCATTAAGCACGAAAATCACTCGAACAGTTTAGAGTAAACGTAAGTCAAGTGACAGAGTCCCTAGTTATTCACCTCTTACGAATCTCGTAGGGAGACGCAGTGGGTCAATTCTTACCCTGAACCCACAAGGGGATCTGTAATAGAAGACGTCATATGGGCAAAATAAATGAAAAATAAAAACAACATATTTGGCTTGATTTAATATTTATTCTTCTGCTCTAACAAGCATACAACAAAAACCTGTCTCACTCCTCTCACTTGAAACATGACAGCTCGCTCACACATTTTCCATGAAATCTTCAATGACACAAGGGAAATGACATCTAGATGTTGAGGATAACGCTTGGCACTCAGCTGCCAAACTGCACTTACAACCAGGATCGTGGATTTGTTCATGCAGAAACATTTCAACAGAGACTCGTTGCCTTGGATACTGAACCTTGCATCAGGTCTGTAGAGAAAACACCAAGGGAAAAGGTGCAGCAAAGTGCTGAGGCTGTACACACAGGCAAATGTCATTGTACACAGGTGTCCGGAAGAAAACTACAAGTAAGCGAAATAAGTTATGAACTTTGAGCATGACCATGAGGGTTTTCACATTCTCTACACAATGTCTTCAGCACACAATGTCCACTTTCAATACGTCAAATTCACATTGAACAGAATGCACTTGTAAATAGTATTTGCAACCACAGATTACTCAAAAACCCACAAGCATAACAAATGCAAGAACGATGAAAATCCCCAATTATCACATGTTAGTGAGAAGAAAAAAAAACAGGTGGAAAAAAATCAACACAGATTAATATTCCTTCTGTTCAGTTTTCCTCTTACTTCCAATTCATCCACCCTCCCTCCCCCAACCCCCTCCCCTTCCCCATAAAAATACAAATAATAACAAACTCTCTGACCATGTAATGTCCAAAAGAACTTTGTTGTTTTCTTATACATGCACTCTATATAAAAGTATTTTACAACCTGTCCCCACAAAGCAGTTGCCTCACTGACGCGTACACCAGTGAATGTACAGCCAGGATTTCTAGTGCAGGCTCAGATCACAACTCGTCGTGGAGGAAGTGGGCGCCGGCGGAAGACTCCGAGGAGGGCTTGATGAAGATTCCCTCTGCCGCCTGCCAGTAGTTCAGCTCGTTGGGCGAGGGGTAGCCACTCACCTCCCGCTGTCCGTGGATGGGACGGCCGTAGGAGTCGCCATTGATATGGAGGTAGCTGGGGAAGGAAGACAGAGAACCCCATGTCTCAGCAATGCGTACATGCACACACACAAGCATGCAACCGAGAGGAGATAGACCCTTTTGAATCATCACAGGATTTTCCTCAGAAGCAAGATCTGTAATTCACTCTGAAACAAGTAATTGCAGACGATCAAACTAGAAACAAACGCTTTTTCAGTTGAATTTGATCTGTAGCCATTACATGGGTTGGTGACACAAAGCCTGCCTAATGACACTGAATGAAGAAAAGAAAGCTTCCAAAACAATGCTGCAGTACAAACTTGTTGGGCGTAAACAAAGGATAAGGCCAGAGCCACTTAAAGCTCCCTCTTTAGCTGAAACACCTGGCTGCTGGGCTTCGGGTCCGGTCCCAGGAGCTCTGCTAAGATGGTTCCAAGTATAGAGAGGTTCTGGAAGGGGTGGGTGGGGGGTGGGGGGTGGGGGGTCATTAGGTCAGATAATTCGAAAAAATTTAATGCATCCTTTACAAAATTGTGGAAAAATATCCAGCAAATTTGTGAAATACAAAAACATTTCCTTTTAGATATATAAAATAGAATGACAATAAAATAACAAAATAAAGATAAATAAGAAAGAGGCAAAATATTGCAAAATGGAATGAAATAAGCAAGCTGGAGCACCTTCAAAACAAAAGTTTTCCCACTGCAAGTAAAAACCACTGTGCCACCTTCGGCCAGGCCGCAGTCAAAGGGGAGACAATTCACAACATTTCTGTCTCGGTCATCAGCAGGTCTGGAGTCCGACATGTGTCTCTGCTGCAGACAGAAACTTCCCCCTGGCTGCAGACAGAAACTTTCCCCTGGCTGCAGACAGAAACTTTCCCCTGGCTGGAGACAGAAACTTTCCCCTGGCTGCAGGCAGAAACTTTCCCCTGGCTGCAGACAGAAACTTTTCCCCGGCTGCAGACAGAAACTTTTCCCTGGCTGCAGATAAAAACTTTCCCCTGGCTGCAGATAAAAACTTTCCCCTGGCTGCAGACAGAAACTTTCCCCTGGCTGCAGACAGAAACTTCCCCCTGGCTGCAGATAAAAACTTTCCCCTGGCTGCAGATAAAAACTTTCTCCTGGCTGCAGAAAGAAACTTACCCCTGACTGCAGACAGAAACTTTCCCCTGGCTGCAGACAGAAACTTTCCCCTGGCTGCAGACAGAAACTTCCCCCTGGCTGCAGATAAAAACTTTCCCCTGGCTGCAGATAAAAACTTTCCCCTGGCTGCAGACAGAAACTTTACCCTGGCTGCAGGCAGAAACTTACCCCTGACTGCAGACAGAAACTTTCCCCTGGCTGCAGATAAAACTTTCTCCTGGCTGCAGACAGAAACTTTCCCCTGGCTGCAGACAGAAACTTTCCCCTGGCTGCAGACAGAAACTTTCCCCTGGCTGCAGATAAAAACTTCCCCCTGGCTGCAGACAGAAACTTCCCCCTGGCCACAGACAGAAACTTCCCCCTGGCTGCAGACAGAAACTTCCCCCTGGCTGCAGACAGAAACTTTCCCCTGGCTGCAGACATAAACTTTCCCCTGGCTGCAGACAGAAACTTTCCCCTGGCTGCAGACGTAAACTTTCCCCTGGCTGCAGACAGAAACTTCCCCCTGGCTGCAGATAAAAACTTTCCCCTGGCTGCAGACAGAAACTTTCCCCTGGCTGCAGACATAAACTTTCCCCTGGCTGCAGACAGAAACTTTCCCCTGGCTGCAGACATAAACTTTCCCCTGGCTGCAGACAGAAACTTCCCCCTGGCTGCAGATAAAAACTTTCCCCTGGCTGCAGACAGAAACTTTCCCCTGGCTGCAGATAAAAACTTTCTCCTGGCTGCAGAAAGAAACTTACCCCTGACTGCAGACAGAAACATTCCCCTGGCTGCAGACAGAATTTCCCCTGACTGCAGACAGAAACTTTCCCCTGGCTGCAGATAAAAACTTTCTCCTGGCTGCAGACAGAAACTTTCCCCTGGCTGCAGACAGAAACTTTCCCCTGGCTGCAGATAAAAACTTTCCCCTGGCTGCAGACAGAAACTTTCTCCTGGCTGCAGACAGAAACTTCCCCCTGGCTGCAGACAGAAACTTTCCCCTGGCTGCAGACAGAAACTTTCCCCTGGCTGCAGATAGAAACTTTCCCCTGGCTGCAGACAGAAACTTTCCCCTGGCTGCAGACAGAAACTTTCCCCTGGCTGCAGACAGAAACTTTCCCCTGGCTGCAGACAGAAACTTTCCCCTGGCTGCAGACAGAAACTTTCCCCTGGCTGCAGACAGAAACTTTCCCTGGCTGCAGACAGAAACTTTCCCCTGGCTGCAGACAGAAACTTTCCCCTGGCTGCAGACAGAAACTTTCCCCTGGCTGCAGACAGAAACTTTCCCCTGGCTGCAGACAGAAACTTTCCCCTGGCTGCAGACAGAAACTTCCCCTGGCTGCAGACAGAAACTTTCCCCTGGCTGCAGATAAAAACTTTCCCCTGGCTGCAGACAGAAACTTTCCCCTGGCTGCAGAAAGAGCCTCCCTCCACACGGCCTCCAGCTCCAACCCCCCAGTTGCTGACGTCACTGCTGTGTGCAGAAAAGCATCCAGTCCTTTGCCTTGTGGGGGGAAATGGCACGCTTGTGGGGGGAGGTGGTGGGGGGGGGGGGGGGGGGGGGGGTGTGTGTGTGCAGGTGCATCCCTGTGTCAGGTGTAAAGCTAGGACTGTACAAGAAAATCTCCCTGTGGACTTTCAACAGAAAAGAGACAGGAACAGAAGATGATGTATAGAGGCATTGTTAGGTAATAGCCTCAATTTTTTTCTTCTTCTTTTAACAGCCATCTACTTCCTGTGTGTATTTCACAGATACTGAAATCTAACCTCAAGACTCATTTTTTCCGTAAAGCTTTTTCAGTGTAGTGCCCCTAGGGCCTGACTGCTTCCTGAGAACCGTTAGTGTATTGTACATATCTGTATAAACTGGTTTTTTTTTTGTTTTTTTTTGTCTGTATGAATGTTGACTGAATGTCTGGTTTGTGTTGCTGTGCTGTTTTATATCATCTGCTTTTCATCCTTGTTTCTCTTACCTTGATGTATATTAATTTCATTTACATTCTTATTGTCTTTTTTTCTTTTCTTTTTTCTATTATTATTATTTTTTTAAGGCGTTTTGAGTCTCACTGTGTGGGAGTATTGCGCGGTATAAAAGTGATTTATTATTATTATTATTATTACTGAAGATCCGAAGGTAAAAGATGGTCTGCCGGATTCCAGAAGACAAAACAAATAATGATCACAAAGATCGCTGGGAGGTGTTGGATTCTCAGGTTTAGTATGGAGACAAATGTTTCGGGCCTGAAATGTTCGTTTCCATACTAAACATGTGATTCCAAAACCTCCCAGCGATCTTTATGATCATTATTTGTTTCAAATATCTGAAAATAAATCCTGCGTTGCTTTTTTTTAAACTTTGGGGAAACATTTTTTTGCATCCTCAAAACAGTACCATTGTTCTGGGAAGAACACACTGATACAATGTCCAATAACTGTCAATGGTAAATAATTTTGCCTCGTTGTTTTTTCAAACTCCTCATGGGTGGAGACACCCGGCAGCGGTCCACAGTGGAGACAGCAGTGGGAGAGTGGGAGCAGCAGTCACAGCCATACCCCCTCTCCTTGCTGCCTGCAGCGACCCTCCTTGAGACAGACACATGGCTGCAGTGATAACTGATTGAGACAGACACATGGCTGCAGTGATAACTGATTGAGACAGACACATGGCTGCAGTGATAACTGATTGAGAAAGAGACTTGCTTTGATTTTCTACATCCAACACTGGAAATAAAGTAAGGTTCTGAGTATTAGGCCGAGATGAGTTACCTCCCTTTATGCAGTATGCTGTTCAACCTCTCGCCAAAAGTTATTTCATTGTTTTTAGGCTGCAGTAAAAACAACAAAAACAATCATAAGACCTTTTTCTCCTGCCAGTTAAAGACAGCTTTTTTTCTACAATCTAGTCATCCAATTTTCATGTCCTTCAGTGTTGGCTCGTTAGTATCACTTTATCCCAAAGACTACCTACACTCATAAAATGTTAAAGGTTTTCAATTATGTGCAGATGATTAAATCATGGAACATTTCGAGAAATTAAGCCATGATTTTCAAAGTTGGGGCATGAAATCTTTATGACACCAGAGTTTTTGCTGTTCATTTCTTCCTGCACCACAGGGACGACAAAACTACTACAGGGAAAGCAGGTTTCATTTCTCCTATCAACCACTGGGAGAGTCACCAGTGAAATAAATATACGTGTACATCTATTTGGCTCAGGCATGGATTTCCTGGGAAATATTTGTATGAAGACTCATATCCTGTTGTTTCACATCTGCAAAGTATCTGAAGCGAGCTGAAAAAATTAGTCATTGGTTTATTCAAAAATATTTTGGGGACAGTTTCTGTCTTTTTGTGAACACACCTCTCCAGCCTTTTCCCTCCTTTTAAAATTATGTTCCTGCCTCTGGCATGTACGAATTTTTTGGGGGGACTGTCATTAAATTAAATTTTTTATTTTAGAGTTTTCAATAAAAGAAGTGTAAATTTTAAAAATAACTGAAGTGTTTTTGAAAAAGCTTTTTACTCAAGGTGCACAGAGCGACTCTGATCATAACCAAGGACCGAACCTACAATGTCCCGTTGGCGACCAAGTCTGATGACAACAACTGCAGTCAGTAACACCAGCATCCGGTGTAACACGTCTCTCAAGCTTCTCTGCCTGTTTGCAGCCATTCAAGCGGTCAGTGGGCCATCACCCGATCTCAAAGAAAGTTTTCAGGCTCTCCAAAGCGACTCACCTCTCAGTGGGTCATCACCCGATCTCAAAGAAAGTTTTCTGGCTCTTCAAAGCGACTCACCTCTCAGTGACGACATGCTTGAAGCGGATTTTCTCCTGGCGACTCCAGTATTTGTCAGAACACACCACCACCCAGTGGTCTCCTGTAGACCAAGTGAACACAACAACTTGGTGAGAGATTTTGTGGACACAGAGCAACTGAGACACAGAACACACATATGGAATGCACAAAAAAACATGAGTGTGTGTGTGTGTGTGTTTGTTGTGTGTAGTTTTGTTTTTTTCTTGTGTGCGCACACACACACACACACACACACACACACACACACACACACACGCACGCACAAGAAAAAAACAACTTACACACAATAAACACACAAAAAAATTATACATAACACACAAACACACACGAAAAAAAGAACCACACACACACAAAACAGACAGACACACACACACACACACATGCACACGCACGCACACACACACACACACACACACACACACAAACAGAACTATGGAGACATAACACATCTTGGTTTGAGTGCAGAGCTACAGAAACACAAATTCACAGAGAAACGGAGGTACAAAGACAGAATTTCTGGGACAGTGAGTGATGTAGCTACAGAGAGAAATAAGTTCTGGGACGATATTAATATCCAGAGACAGTGAGTGACATAGCTACAGAGACAGATAATTTATGGGACAAATATACGGAGACAGTGAGTGACATAGCTACAGAGACAGATAATTTCTGGGACAAATATACAGAGACAGTGAGTGACATAGCTACAGAGACAGATAATTTCTGGGACAAATATACGGAGACAGTGAGTGACATAGCTACAGAGACAGATAATTTCTGGGACAAATATACGGAGACAGAGAGTGACATAGTTATAGAGACAAAGCGTTTCTGGGATAAATATGCAGAGACAGTGACTGAGTGAGTGACATAGCTACAGAGACAGATAATTTCTGAGCCAAATATACGAGACAGTGAGTGAGTGACATAGCTATAGAGACAAGAATTTATGGACAAATATACAGAGACAGTGAGTGACATAGCTATAGAGACAGAGAATTTCTGGCAGAGACAGTGAGTGACATAGCTACAGGACAGAGAATTACTGGGATAAGTGTGCTGATTCAGTGAGTGACATAGCTATAGTGACAGAGAATTACTGGGATAAGTGTGCTGATTCAGTGAGTGAGAGAGCTATAGTGACAGAGAATTACTGGGATAAGTGTGCTGATTCAGTGAGTGAGAGAGCTACAGAGACAGAGAATTACTGGGATAAGTGTGCTGATTCAGTGAGTGAGAGAGCTACAGAGACAGAGAATTACTGGGATAAGTGTGCTGATTCAGTGAGTGACATAGCTATAGTGACAGAGAATTACTGGGATAAGTGTGCTGATTCAGTGAGTGAGAGAGCTATAGTGACAGAGAATTACTGGGATAAGTGTGCTGATTCAGTGAGTGAGAGAGCTATAGTGACAGAGAATTACTGGGATAAGTGTGCTGATTCAGTGAGTGAGAGAGCTACAGAGACAGTGAGTGAGAGAGCTACAGAGTCAGTGAGTGAGAGAGCTACAGAGAGCCACAGGGACATCTGGGCTTCCTACCTTCATCCCCTTCACCCCCATCCCCAAATGCCGAGACCTCCAGGTTGTGGGAGAGGGGGGACTGGAAGTGGTGGCTGTGCAGGTTGCGCTTGGTGGCCAGGTGTGTCAGTCGGATGGTCTGGCCACACTTGATGGGATTCCTGCCAACACCACACACACAAAGACTGGATCTCCACAGCTGCTGTCACCATCGCAGAGCTTCACTAAAAACTGCTCCTGTACACAGGAATCTGATGCAGGAAAATATGCTTTGCGCAGTGTTCTTAGTTGCAAGAGGTCATTGGCTTTGACTTCTGTTGGTCATTGTGATGTTTGGGCTTCACACAACCCCCCCACCCCCTCCCCATCACCACCCCCTCCCCACCCCATCCCACCCTGAAATGAGATGAGCCAGACTGCTACATAGACTGATGACTTGATGAAACATGTCTTCCAAGATAAAGCCAGTTTGTGAGTTTTC
>JAWQFJ010019907.1:0-30639 GCA_034096865.1 Theodoxus fluviatilis | reverse complement strand
TCACTGTTGTAAGACGTGAAGAGGAGCTACATCACTGTTGTAAGAAATGAAGAGGAGCTACATCACTGTTGTAAGACGTGAAGAGGAGCTACATCACTGTTGTAAGACGTGAAGAGGAGCTACATCACTGTTGTAAGACGTGAAGAGGAGCTACATCACTGTTGTAAGACGTGAAGAGGAGCTACATCGCTGTTGTAAGACGTGAAGAGGAGCTACATCACTGTTGTAAGACGTGAAGAGGAGCTACATCGCTGTTGTAAGACGTGAAGAGGATCTACATCACTGTTGTAAGACGTGAAGAGGAGCTACATCACTGTTGTAAGACGTGAAGAGGAGCTACATCACTGTTGTAAGACGTGAAGAGGAGCTACATCGCTGTTGTAAGACGTGAAGAGGAGCTACATCGCTGTTGTAAGACGTGAAGAGGAGCTACATCGCTGTTGTAAGACGTGAAGAGGAGCTACATCGCTGTTGTAAGACGTGAAGAGGATCTACATCGCTGTTGTAAGACGTGAAGAGGAGCTACATCCCTGTTGTAAGACGTGAAGAGGATCTACATCACTGTTGTAAGACGTGAAGAGGAGCTACATCACTGTTGTAAGACATGAAGAGGAGCTACATCGCTGTTGTAAGACGTGAAGAGGATCTACATCACTGTTGTAAGACGTGAAGAGGAGCTACATCACTGTTGTAAGACGTGAAGAGGAGCTACATCGCTGTTGTAAGACGTGAAGAGGAGCTACATCACTGTTGTAAGGCGTGAAGAGGAGCTACATCGCTGTTGTAAGACGTGAAGAGGAGCTACATCGCTGTTGTAAGACGTGAAGAGGAGCTACATCACTGTTGTAAGACGTGAAGAGGAGCTACATCGCTGTTGTAAGACGTGAAGAGGAGCTACATCGCTGTTGTAAGACGTGAAGAGGAGCTACATCACTGTTGTAAGACGTGAAGAGGAGCTACATCACTGTTGTAAGACGTGAAGAGGAGCTACATCACTGTTGTAAGACGTGAAAAGGAGCTACATCACTGTTGTAAGACGTGAAGAGGAGCTACATCACTGTTGTAAGACGTGAAGAGGAGCTACATCACTGTTGTAAGACGTGAAGAGGAGCTACATCACTGTTGTAAGACGTGAAGAGGAGCTACATCACTGTTGTAAGACGTGAAGAGGAGCTACATCACTGTTGTAAGACGTGAAGAGGAGCTACATCACTGTTGTAAGACGTGAAAAGGAGCTACATCACTGTTGTAAGACGTGAAGAGGAGCTACATCGCTGTTGTAAGACGTGAAGAGGAGCTACATCACTGTTGTAAGACGTGAAAAGGAGCTACATCACTGTTGTAAGACGTGAAGAGGAGCTACATCACTGTTGTAAGACGTGAAGAGGATCTACATCACTGTTGTAAAACGTGAAGAGGAGCTACATCACTGTTGTAAGACGTGAAGAGGAGCTACATCACTGTTGTAAGACGTGAAGAGGAGCTACATCACTGTTGTAAGACGTGAAGAAACGGAAACATGCCGAGGTAGTTCTTTCAAAGAGTCGTGTAAATAAAAAAGAAATTCATTTTGAAATGTTAAAGTTCACCTAACCTGTATGTATAAAATAAGCCTAACGAGTTGTCGGCCGAAATAAACCAATCAATGAATCAACGAATCAATCAGTGCATCAATTAATCAATGAATCGATCAATCAATCAATTAATCGATCAATGAATCAATGCACCAATCAACGAATTCATCAATTAACCAATGAATCAATCAGTCAATGAATAACTCAATCAATCAATCAATCAATCAATCAACCAACCAAACAGTCCATCAGTCAACCAACCAATCAGTGCATCAATCAATCAATGTACCAATTAATCAATGAATCGATCAATCAATCAATTAATCAACCAGTCAGTCAATCAAGCAATCAATCAATCAATCAATCAATTAACCAAACAAACAGTCCATCAGTCAACCAACCAATCAGTCTATCAATCAACCAGCCAGCCACAACCAGCCAGCCACAGCCAGCCAGTCAGTCAGTCAGTCAGCCAGCCAGTCAGTCATTCAGTCAGTCAGTCACTCAGTCAGTCAGTCACTCAGTCAGTCAATCACTCAGTCAGTTAATCAATCAATCAATCAATCAATCAATCAATCAATCAATCAATCAATCAATCAACAACCAGCCAGCCACAGCCAGCCAGTCAGCCAGTCAGTCAGCCAGCCAGCCAGTCAGTCAGTCATTCAGTCAGTCAGTCACTCAGTCAGTTAATCAATCAATCAATCAATCGATCGATCAATCAATCAAGCAATCAATCAATATCTCTCTGTCTCTCTTTCTCTCTTTTTGACCATCTGCCAGTCAGTCAGTCAGTCAGTCTGTCTGTCTGTCTGTCTGTCTGTCTGTCTGTCTGTCTGTCTGTCTGTCTGTCTGTCTGTCTGTCTGTCTGTCTGTCTGTCTGTCTGTCTGTCTGTCTGTCTGTCTCTCTGTCTGTGTGTCTGTCTGTCTGTTTGTCTCTCTCATTTCCTTTGTTTACTTTTTGATATTTGTGTTTAAAAATACAGAAAGCAATGCAATGACACACCCCTCTCACAACTGCGTTGGGCGCTCACTTGCAAACTGTTTCAGTGACTTCAGCCTGTGTTCGCCCGCGCACTATCTCATGTTCCAGCCAATGCAGAAACATCTGCAAGACCAGTTCTTTTCTCGGCCCTAACCTTCTCTGCCTCGAAAATTCATTTCTTGTGATGGAAATGTTCTTTTCCTTCTAAAAGATTTCAGTTTTTTAAGAAGACCCAATTCTGCAGAAGTGAGGTTACGGTCCAGTTGTGGTTTTATATATCGACTTATCGCTCGTGTCTGGGTCTCAAAGCGCTTTACACTTCACCCACTGGTCACTGGGCCGCTACAAACATTCTGTCCTGGCACCTGACGATGCACACAAGTAGACAGCACTCTGAGAGCGCAACCCTCCGCCAAGGAAGACACATTTTCTTTTCCATGGCCTGTATGATTCAATAAAGGCAGTATATGCTGCTAGCCAGGCCTGACTCTACGAAGTTTAGTTCATTTTAGAAGGCTGAGAAAGCGATATGAACGCGGAATGCATACGGAATGTCATCAACTTTGTGATGCCAATAACTTTTCTCTTTCTGCTTCCAATTCCCAAACTACGCAACAGATAACCTCGAACATTTAATGACATGTTCCTTCAGAATCCGTTGTGAACTGTTGGAGGTATGTTGCTAAGAAATCAATTAACGAACCGAGGGTAAAACATAACCTCCTTGGCGTAGGTAATGACAGACAGACAAGACGTGCACATTCAAGTACCAGCACCTACGCTTCTCCTTGGGGAGTATTCCAGCCCGGTGCGGGCTTCTTGCCGTATACAAAGGCCATTCGCACTAACGCGTGCAAACGCCGCCCTCACGGGTACCTGCGTTTACTCCTTCGTGGGGGAGAGGCACAATGAGTCGAACACCTAGAGTTTTAACAATGGCAACTCCGGAATCCGCGCAGCTTCGAACGCTGCACCCACTGGCCGCAAGCGAGCGCAGGTCAAGCGTGCGAACCACTACGCCACAAAAGGCAGCATGCTTTTTAAACACGGCTTCAGAGCCGCTCTGACTCATTCAATAGGAGAACACTAGGACCTCCTCCTCGCCCCTCCTCCATCCTCCAAATATCCCATCGCGTTTCCCTTCTCGTGGATCTCACCTGAGCATTTTGAGGAGCTTGTCTGGGTCTAGGCCATTCCCGTTGTCCACAAGCGTCAAACATTTCATGCCATTGATTTCTTCCACGTCAATCTTCAGTTCTGATGCTAACACATCAGGGTCATAGGCATTGTCTGTAGAAAGAAAGAAAGAAAAAGCATCAATGACGACAAAGACATTGTTGTTGTTCTTGTTGTTGATGGTGATGATGATGACGACGACGATAACAACGACGACGATGTCGACGACGACGATGATGATGACGATGATGATGACGACGACGATGACGACGACGATGACAGGCTTTCTCATTCATCGTACTCCGATTTAGCACATCTGCCAGCCACGGCGTCGGGACATTTCCCTCGATCAGTTTGTTTTGTTTACGAATCATTTGAGGATCTGAGTATACATGATAATAGTACAATTTATCCACTGCCAATATAATCGACGATTTATTTATAATCAAACTACTTTCGCATTTTGATGCAATTTTTACCATCATTGACCGATATATAACCCTCAGATTGTACGGACACATACGTCTTCTACTATATGCATTCCAGTTCTTATCCTACAAAGATGGTGACGGCTCTGATTTTTTGCTAGACCTGTCCGAAAGTGACGACAACGCGTCTCCAGCCGTATTGTACACATCAGCCCTGCGTTCAAGACGGGGACACCTCTATATGCCCCCGTCTCTATATGCCCCCGTCCCTATATGCCCCCGTCTCTATATGCCCCCGTCTCTATATGCCCGTCTCTATATGCCCCCGTCTCTATATGCCCCCGTCTCTATATACCCCCGTCTCTATATGCCCCCTGTCTGAGTGTGTTCTTCATGGCTACATAGGGTTAGGGTTAGGGTTAGGGTTAGGGTTATATACAGTCATCTGCTTATAGAGACGGGGGCATATAGAGACGGGGGCATATAGAGACGGGGGCATATAGAGACGGGGGCATATAGAGACGGGGGCATATAGAGACGGGGCATATAGAGACGGGGGCATATAGAGACGGGGGCATATAGACACGCACCCCTTACAGCAAAGATAAAGCGCGTTATAAATATCCAAATCCAAATCCAAATCCAGATGTGGGAATATAGAGCTGTGGGAATATAGAGCCGACCCCGTATTTCCCCCCCACCCCCCCACCCACCCCCCCAAAAAAAGTATTGTCCCTTTTTTATACAGTCATCTGCTTATAGAGACGGGGGCATATAGAGACGGGGGCATATAGAGACGGGGGCATATAGAGACGGGGGCATATAGACACGCACCCTTCAAGACGACCTACCGCTCGCCGACCGGTAGCCGAGCCCCAAATGTGCACTCTTGAACGACTCGTTATGACCGAACGGTAGCCAAGGTGGCTTCCGCGATGCCTTCTCATTGTCGCGGATTGCGCTTCTCAACCAAATGAGTAAACCAGCAGCTGCAGACTGCTCGTTCCTTGTGGAAGCTGATAAAATACGTTAAGCTGTAGCTGTGCATGAAGGCTCGGAATCGCTCGAATCGAAATTTATATCAAAACGACAGTGCTGACTTGGTGTAAGCAAGAATATTTCGATGCTCACTTCAAGGGAGGTTACACAACAAACTAAGGGCTAATGTAACATATGCGACTCTCCATCGCTAAATGAGTCGGTTGCGCAGTCGAGTCATTTTGCGCAAACCGCCCACTTATTACGACAAATATATATAATTAGACAAGGCAAATGAAATATGCCACCGCAAATGTCGTCTGGCTTATGTAGAGGTAACCTTTTCTCTTTCGCTGTCACAAGCCCAGTAATTCTAACTTGGCGAAGTGCCATGGGCATTCTCTGACATCATGCCGGTTACTTTTCTCCGTACATGTATAGTTGACTTGTATCATAGTAATGCAACTGATTCAATGCAATCTGTCAGTGGATTTGATTGTGACAGCGATTTAGTGTGTGTGTGTGTGTGTGTGTGTGTGTGTGTGTGTGTGTGTGTGAGAGAGAGAGAGAGAGAGAGAGAGAGAGAGAGAGAGAGAGAGAGAGGCACAGAGAGAGAGAGAGAGAGAGAGAGAGAGAGAGAGAGAGAGAGAGACACAGAGAGAGAGAGGCATACAGAGAGAGGCACAGAGAGAGAGAGAGAGAGAGAGAGAGAGAGAGAGGCAGAGAGAGAGGCAGAGAGAGAGAGAGAGAGAGAGAGAGAGAGAGAGAGGCACAGAGAGAGAGGCACAGAGAGAGAGAGGCACAGAGAGAGAACGAACGAACAAATAAATTTATTGGCCCCTTTCAAGTGTACAGTGTCAGTACATATCAACATATTTCAAGCATACAGTGTCAATATATTTCAAGTGCACAATGTCAATACACGCCAATACACTCAAGAGAAATTTATCTAGCAGATATAAAAGGTGTTCCACTCCGCAGACTCAAGCGCATCTTGTCTACGTAAATGCCTTTTATACAAACATGCAAGTTGATCTTATGGTCCTCATTTGTTTACTGGACATTAATGATGTTACCGGTTCATCGACATTGAAATCTAAAGAAACAAATAAGAAACGCTCCCTTAAATCGTGTAATGTAGGGCAATAGAGAAGAAAATGAGTCTGTTTCTTCTCGCTCTCTTCAGAGCGGACACAAATTAAAGCCATCACCTGTCACGTATCTGTATTTATGAGTGAATAAATATGTAATTCCCATCCTAAAACGTATGGAAGTTAGGTCCCATTCAATATTATCAAATTTTCAGAATCGAGGTTTGAAAAGAAAGTGACTTTTTTACATTTTGGTGTTTCAATGAAAACGATTCAACAGACTCCATTTTGCAAAATCTGTGACGTGATCATTTGACGTCGAATAACGTGACGTCATTTGCGAGGAGATTTTTGAAGGAGGGTGAATAGAATAGAATAGAATAGAATTCTTCGGCTTGCTTAGGCGTCCAGGGCCTATCGCCGATTCTGGTAGTTCTCTGGCTGTATTTTTATTGTTCTTGGCCCGTATTCACGACGGCGATTTATCTTTTTAACACTCGATTTATCTCCTATCCCCGATTTATCTTGACTTCGGTTTAAATTCTCCTATTCATGACGGCGATTTAGCCCTAAACTCGCGTCAAAGCAGAGTGTTAAACTATTCTCCCGAAGTCGGCAAGATAAATAGATAAACCGGGGTTATCGAGAGAGGCAAGATGGCAGCGATTGTGCTTAAGAAACGAATTCATGACAATCTGTTAAGGAAAAACCGAGTATTCCGAGACCGAAGGCACCCGTTAGAAGTATTTAATGATGAAGAGGTGTTCAGAAAGTTTCGATTCCATCGAAAGGAAATCTTGGCCATCACCGACGAGATCCATAAAGAAATCAGTCGAACCCAGAATTATTCAAAGGCACAGCAACCGAAAGAATGACGTCGTCAGGCACTTATGACGCTATCACGCATTTTGCACGTGTTAACTCTACACATTCTTTCATAGACAATCTACACTCACAAACACAATGTAATCATACACGTTCTTTGCTACATGAACAAAGTTACAAACCACCTCCACATTCTTCCACGTTCGCAAGCACGTCTACTTCACATTCTTCCTCAACACCAGCCTCACGCCCGTCCTGCAAGTCCTTCTTGCGCTTAGATTTTATGTAAGCGGCGCATTTCAGGACCAACACACTCATTTCGGTTTCACTGAAGTTTTTTGCCCTTGCCTTTCTCTCTTTTTTCTTGCTAGCCATTTTTTTCTATCTACTCCACGTATTTAGATATAGATCAGTGTCTACGCGAAGAAAACACAACGTAACCACGGTAACCACACACGGTGTGTGCGTGAATCACTGAATGAGTACGAATGCACATGTCTGGGTTGAACATCTATAATACACTTCCTCCTCTGTGTGACTGTGTGAGTGTTAATTCAGCGTCTATGACATGCCAAAGGAAAGCAAAGCATGTCATAATAGGAGCTTCCTGAACCTATCCATCATGTTTAAAATATATGGTTGATTGTTCCTGGGCCGATAGCTTAGAAATGGATTTACATGCTTTACAAACACTCCGTCATAGCAATTCTCTAATGGCTCAGCTGGTAGAGCGTTCGACTCTTGGTCATGCATGACCAGGTTTGATTCTGCGCTGAAACTTTTTTTTTCTTCTCTTTTTTCGAGAGGTTGTGGTTTTGTTGTGTTTTTATGTGTGTGTTTTCCCCCTCTTTTCTCGAGAGGTTGCGGGTTCGAACCCAATCTTTTCTTAAATGCCAAAACCTGGAGGTTCAGCGCCAGCGGTTTTTATTAGTCTGTCTGTGTGTGTGTCTGTCTGTCCCGTCTCCACGGCCTATATCTCAAAAACTACTGGACGGATTTCCTTGAGATTTTGCACACTGACTGGAAGTTAGGTCCCATTCAATATTATCAAATTTTCAGAATCGAGGTTTGAAAAGAAAGTGACTTTTTTACATTTTGGTGTTTCAATGAAAACGATTCAACAGACTCCATTTTGCAAAATCTGTGACGTGATCATTTGACGTCGAATAACGTGACGTCATTTGCGAGGAGATTTTTGAAGGAGGGTGAATAGAATAGAATAGAATAGAATTCTTCGGCTTGCTTAGGCGTCCAGGGCCTATCGCCGATTCTGGTAGTTCTCTGGCTGTATTTTTATTGTTCTTGGCCCGTATTCACGACGGCGATTTATCTTTTTAACACTCGATTTATCTCCTATCCCCGATTTATCTTGACTTCGGTTTAAATTCTCCTATTCATGACGGCGATTTAGCCCTAAACTCGCGTCAAAGCAGAGTGTTAAACTATTCTCCCGAAGTCGGCAAGATAAATAGATAAACCGGGGTTATCGAGAGAGGCAAGATGGCAGCGATTGTGCTTAAGAAACGAATTCATGACAATCTGTTAAGGAAAAACCGAGTATTCCGAGACCGAAGGCACCCGTTAGAAGTATTTAATGATGAAGAGGTGTTCAGAAAGATTCGATTCCATCGAAAGGAAATCTTGGCCATCACCGACGAGATCCATAAAGAAATCAGTCGAACCCAGAATTATTCAAAGGCACAGCAACCGAAAGAATGACGTCGTCAGGCAAGTCCTTCTTGCGCTTAGATTTTATGTAAGCGGCGCATTTCAGGACCAACACACTCATTTCGGTTTCACTGAAGTTTTTTGCCCTTGCCTTTCTCTCTTTTTTCTTGCTAGCCATTTTTTTCTATCTACTCCACGTATTTAGATATAGATCAGTGTCTACGCGAAGAAAACACAACGTAACCACGGTAACCACACACGGTGTGTGCGTGAATCACTGAATGAGTACGAATGCACATGTCTGGGTTGAACATCTATAATACACTTCCTCCTCTGTGTGACTGTGTGAGTGTTAATTCAGCGTCTATGACATGCCAAAGGAAAGCAAAGCATGTCATAATAGGAGCTTCCTGAACCTATCCATCATGTTTAAAATATATGGTTGATTGTTCCTGGGCCGATAGCTTAGAAATGGATTTACATGCTTTACAAACACTCCGTCATTGCAATTCTCTAATGGCTCAGCTGGTAGAGCGTTCGACTCTTGGTCATGCATGACCAGGTTTGATTCTGCGCTGAAACTTTTTTTTTCTTCTCTTTTTTCGAGAGGTTGTGGTTTTGTTGTGTTTTATGTGTGTGTTTTCCCCCTCTTTTCTCGAGAGGTTGCGGGTTCGAACCCAATCTTTTCTTAAATGCCAAAACCTGGAGGTTCAGCGCCAGCGGTTTTTATTAGTCTGTCTGTGTGTCTGTCTGTCTGTCCCGACTCCACGGCTTATATCTCAAAAACTACTGGACGGATTTCCTTGAGATTTTGCACACTAACTGGAAGTTAGGTCCGATTGAATGTATCAAATTTTCAGAATCGAGGCTTGAAGAGAAAGTGGTTTTTTAAGGTCGTACACTCCAGAGCGCCTCCCCAAATACGCGGTTCATGGAATGGCCAAATTGCGTAATGTTTGACGTCATTAACAACGTGACGTCATTTGCAAGTAGAGTTTCCAGGAGCGTGGGTCCTATATAGAATCCATGCGAGAATGAATAATTTAGAGAACATTGGAGAAGGAGGAAGAAGGATTTTCTGTGTGTCTGTCTGTCTGTCTGTCCCGACTTCACGGCTCATTTCTCCAAAACTACTGGACGGATTTCCTTGACATTTTGCACACTGGCTGGAAGTTAGGTCCGATTGAATGTATCAAATTTTCAGAATCGAGGTTTGAAGAGAAAGTGGTTTTCTAAGGTCGTATTCTCGAAATTACCGGTCTAAAAATTATTGAAATGACATTTGACGGCAAAGCCAAATTTGACGTCATTAATAGCATGACGTCATTTGCATGTACGATCTGAAATTCAGTCCCACTTAGAAGCTGATATATATCTCAAAAACTGCCTCACTCAAAGGTCAATTGACGGAATAGCGGACGGAAATGCTTAGTCGAATCGAAATCGAGTCAAACAGAGTTATCTTTTCCGTTTCCGCGTGTCTTTCGACGCTAGCAAGAGTAGAAATCTGCAACATTCGGCGGCTTGCAATTTCCTCTCTCTCTCTCTCTCTCTCTCTCTCTCTCTCTCTCTCTCTCTCTCTCTCTCCTCTCTCTCTCTCTCGCTCTCTCTCCCTCTCTCTCTCTCTCTCTCTCTCTCTCTCTCTCTCTCTCTCTCTCTCTCTCCCACCCACCCTCTTACTCTCATTCTCTCTTCCCTTCCTCCCCTTTTCCCAGCTTCCCTCCCCCCCTCTCTCTCTCTCACTCTCTCTCTGTCTCTCTCTCTCTCTCTCTCTGTCTCTCTCTGTCTCTCTGTCTCTCTCTGTCTCTCTCTCTCTCTCTCTCTCTCTCTCTCTCTCTCTCTCTCTCTCTCTCTCTCTCTCTCTCTCTCTCTCCCACCCACCCTCTTACTCTCATTCTCTCTTCCCTTCCTCCCCTTTTCCCAGCTCCCTCCCCCCTCTCTCTCTCACTCTCTCTCTCTGTCTCTCTCTCTGTCTCTGTCTCTCTCTCTCTGTCTCTCTCTGTCTCTCTCTCTGTCTCTCTCTCTCTCTCTCTCTCTCTCTCTCTCTCTCTCTCTCTCTCTCTTACCACATTTGAATATTTTGCCTCAAGGGCTGAATGTAAGTAAGAAAGGCAATACTGCCTAATTCACTACCCTTGTAAAATAAAGTTCGTTCGTTCGTTCTGTCTGTCCTGACTTAAGCGCAACAACTTGGTACTGGTAGTCTGTTGGCTTGGCCTAATGGCAGTGAATCGATAATAAACTTGGCAGAAATAGACCTTAAGTATCCTAAAATGTACGAGACCACTCAAATTTCATGAACTATCATCCATTTTTATACAATTTACAGTGCAAAATATGAAGCGAGGGAGTTTACAGAAAAGAACGTTATAATTCCTTTACAAACACGTAGTAACGTCAGTTGCCAAATGAATGGCTCAGATGGTAAAGCGCTGGACAATTGTAACGTTAGGTCATGCGTGAACGGATTCGAATCCGCGCTGAAACTTTTTTCGAACCCGACCTGTTTTTTGTGTTTTTGTGTGTGTTTCCCCCCCCCCCCCCCCTCTTTTCTCGAGAGATTGCGGGTTTGAACCCAATTTTTTGTGTGTGCCAAAACCTGGAGGTTCAGCGCCAGCGGTTTTTATTAGAAATGGCTCTTTCATTCTCACCGCCCACCGGAAGGAAGGCGGAGGAATGCCGTTTGTTCTCTGCCCGAGAAAAGCTTGCACGGCATGAGTCGTGACATCAAAGAAATCACGCGTTGCCGGAGTGTTAGGGCGCGTTTCTTAGGCGAATCATCTCGAGGGTTAGGCGTTGCCTATGTTTCTCGCTCATAAACCGTAGCTGCGTCTCGCTCGCCATTGATTAGCCATCAAGGCGAGCCACTTGCCTAAAAACGCGCCTTCAGTCTCCATGTTGGTCTGGCTGTGCGGTCACGTGACGTGACAGGAACTGCAGGTGTCCCCTGATTTATCTCCCTCCCACCGGCGTCGGCTCTCTGTTGCGGGGGGCCACTATTGCAGGATTTTTTTGGTCAAAAGTTCTTAAGGCCATTTTGATTCTTTTGTCCTAAAACGCATAAAAAACCATACAATTTTTGTTACTTTTTTGAAAAAAACATGTTTTCGTTTTTTTTCTTCTCAAAACATTTTCCCCAAAGTTCCGGTCTGGATGTTTTTCACCCGCCAAAAGTTGCAAACATGGCTAGGATTGAGACTGCCAGCCGGAAAAACGGAAAAATCCTCGTTTTGGATGGGTACAAGTATCAGAAAAAGAGAGATACAGTAAATTTCTTCAACTGGCGATGTTGGAATTACCCTGGATGTTCGGCAAAATGCCGCACTAATCAGTTTAATTTGGCCAACCCCCAACGAATTTGGGTCGTGGTTGACCCTGGCCCAGCTGCACACAGCCACCCGCCAGATGACCAAGCCATTCAACATGCGGCCTTCATCAACCACTTGAAGGTGAGTTGGAATTGCAGATTCGAGATTAATTTAGTAGACTCAATAGGAGGGGAGGTGAGAAGGGGGGTGGGGAGCGTTGTGAGCATGCTGCTGACGTGGAGGTTGTTTTTTTACCCCTTCAGTGCCACCCTACGTCATATGACGTGTTGGGCATATCTATCTAAATCAATGGAACTCGCAGGTGTGGTAAAGAAGAGAGAAATACATGATTCCCACTGCTGTAGGACAACATTTCATGAAAAATCCAATATTTGCTTGGCAACCAAAAGGGTTAAGCGCTTAATAAGTTTATTTTTATTTTTCTTATTATTGTTGGGGGCAAAAGTCCTTCTATTTGTACTTAACCTTTTTTGTCCATAAATATTTGAATTTGAAGGGCAAGGCCGCCACCAATCCCGCGATGCCAGCTAAGCGCCTCTACGAGGCCGAGGTGGTGGCTGCCCACTGGGATGCGAGGTGGGGAGGGTGAGGTCGTCCTGACCTCCCCCAGTATGCAACCGCCCGGTCCAGCATCCGCCGGGCGAGGGCGGCCAATATGCCCCCAATACCGAGGACTGTCAACCAGGTAAGACAAGGCGCCATCAGTCAAACAGTTTTAGATTACTTCTACCTCTGGCACAAAAAGAAGGTTGTAATAAACTTTAAATGAAATTTAAACAAAATTTGTATTTCGTCACTCAGAATTTAAGTTATCCTGGAATATCCCTTTGAGTGTCCTTAGCATGGCTTATCGTTGGTCTTTGAATTCCTCGAAAGAATAATTTTGTTTCAACATTATGTGCACATGTGTTGAAGATCTTCATTTGAAACGTCTTTTTATTTAATGGTTTGAAACCAAAAAAAATTGCCTCCTCATCTCTGATTTTTTTTTCTTTTTTGGGGGTGGGGGTAGGGATGGGGTCACTTATTATTTAGGGATTGTGCAGCTTCATCACTTGTTCATTGTCCAATTGGTCGGTTCTTATGATTTACCCTTGTTTTAGTCTGTAAGTCCTGTCTGTCCTCATTTATCCGTCTCGGTTTGCTTATGGAAACTTTACGTTTAGGTCTACTCTTGTTGTAATCATAATTCATTAATTGTGAAACCTATATCCAGTCCATTCACTCACCTTTCTTCCTTTATTCATGTGTCCGTATGTTTATGATAACCTTATTAATCAATCAATCAATCATGAACAAGTACAGTTCCCCAACGAGTGGGGAGAAACGTGGATGGCCGACCGCTTCCTCCTCCTCAACAGCCCAGCCAGAGGTGTCGCTGTGTTCGCCACCCACGAGAATCTCCGTGCCCTCGCCAGGTGTCAGACAGTATACATGGACGCCACTTTCAGGTCCTGTCCAGCACCAAACTACCAGGTCTTCATTTTATTCATTTCATCATAGGGACTGAAGAAGGAAAGAAACCTTGTGTGGGTGGTTGAGGATGGGTGGGGTGGAGAGTTGTGCCAATTTTCGGGGGTGGGTGGGTTGGGGTATGTGGCTGGAAATGTGCCGCTTGTATTATGCCATTAATTCTTCTGCAAATGGGATATGCCATAAAACAATCGTCCAGTCAGAGAATGAATGAATGAATGAAACGAGATGCTATAAATAATTGTCAAAGGGGTTCCAGTTCCATGCCCAAAACATTGGTTATTGAATACATTTGTCGGAATGTTTTGTGGAGGATTTTGTGTACTTAGGTATATCGGTACGTAGCTGTGGATGCGTACGTGTAGTTTGTGTACGTACATTTACTGTATATTGTACATATATGCATGTTTAGTGGAAAGACGTTTTTGTAAACGCCTGGGACTTTTTGTAATTAGGCGTATAGTACTACTACTACTACTACTACTACTACTACTACTACTACTACTACTACTACTACCACTAGTGATAATAATAATAATAATGATAAAAATAATAATAATAATAATAATTAAAATAATAATAATAATAATAATAATAATAATAATAATAATAATAATAATAATAATAATAATAATAATAATAATAATAATAATAATAATAATAATAATAATAATAATCTATAGTTGAACAAAAAACAATAATGATAATATACAGCCCTAATTGTGGGTACTTTGTTATAGGTGATCACCATTCATGGTGAGGTTCACGGCTTTGTGTTGCCGTTGGTCCACGCGTTCATGACGCAACGGACCATCGGGCACTACAGCGCCGTCCTTCGAGCCATGAAGCAGGCAGTTCGAAGCCTGCATCGCCGCTTTAACCCACAACGTGCCGTCGTGGACTACGAAGCCGCCCTCCACGTTGTGCTGGGTGTTCAGTTGCCAGGCACCACAGTGTGTGGGTGCTACTTCCATTTCACACAGTGGTGCGTCCCGCGTTTTAAACAGATCTTACTGAGCATTCTTATTCTTTTTCTTAGTACTATGATCATTATTATTATCTCTATATATATTTTCGCTGTCTGTCTGTGTGTGTGTCTGTGTGTCTGTGTGTGTGTGTGTGTGTGTGACACTTATACGTTTCCACAGTTTTATTCCGATCGACTTGAAATTTGGTATGGGGTTAGGTGTGGACCGGGGTCAGGTCAACGTGGGGATAAAAAAATGGTGTTGCCATGGTAACCGGAAGTGGGCACAAACAAGATGGCCGCCGAAAACTCAAAGTGCTCCAATTTGACCGAAATTTGGTGTGTAGGTAGGTATAGTCAGATGATGGAGATCTGTGAAAAAAAAAGTTGGTTGTCATGGTTACGTCACGATAAAAACAAGATGGCGGCTGAGGAAACAATGGACGACTGTGTCGAAGGCAGCGAAGCCGCCTGAGACACAGGAGTTCCCGTCGACTTGAAACTTGGAATGGGGTTAGTTAGATGTGGGCCAGGGTCAGTTCATGGTGGGGTTAAAAAAAATCGCGTTGCTATGGTAACCGGAAGTGGGCACAAACAAGATGGCCGCCAAAAACTCAAAGTGCTCCGATTTGACCGAAATTTGGTGTGCGGGTTGGTAAAGTCAGATGATGAAGATCTGTGAAAAAAAATTTCGGTTACCATGGTTACGTCACGAGAAAAACAAAATGGCGGCTCAGTAAACAATGGACGACTGTGTCGAAGGCGGCGAAGCCGCCTGAGACACAGGAGTTCCCGTCGACTTGAAACTTGGAATGGGGTTAGGTGTGGACCGGGGTCAGGTCAACATGGGGTTAAAAAAATGGTGTTGCCATGGTAACCGGAAGTGGACACAAACAAGATGGCCGCCAAAAACTCAAAGTGCTCCGATTTGACCGAAATTTGGTGTGTGGGTAGGTAGAGTCAGATGATGAAGATCTGTGAACAAATTTTTTGTTTGTCATGGTTACGTCACGAGAAAAAAAAATGGCGGCTGAGGAAACAATGGACGACTGTGTCGAAGGCGGCGAAGCCGCCTGAGACACAGGAGTTCCCATCGACTTAAAACTTGGAATGGAGTTAAATGTGGACCGGGGTCAGGTCATGATGGGATTAAAAAAAAGGTGTCGCCATGGTAACCGGAAGTGGGCACAAACAAGATGGCCGCCGAAAACTCAAAGTGCTCCGATTTGACTGAAATTTGGTGTATGTGTAGGTAAAGTCAAATGATGAAGATATGTGAACACATTTTTGGTTATGGTTACGTAATTAGAAAAACAAAATGGCGGCTGACGAATTTGGCTTTGTATGTGGCTTTGACGCTTTGGGCATTGCCTGGCCGCGAAGCGGCTAGTGTATATATATTTTCGCTGTCTGTGTGTCTGTCTGTCTGTGTGTGTGTGTGTGTGTGTGACACTTATACGTTTCCACAGTTTTATTCCGATCGACTTGAAACTTGGTATGGGGTTAGGTGTGGACCGGGGTCAGGTCAACGTGGGGTTAAAAAAATGGCGTTGCCATGGTAACCGGAAGTGGACACAAACAAGATGGCCGCCGAAAACTCAAAGTGCTCCGATTTGACCGAAATTTGGTGTGTGGGTTGGTAAAGTCAGATGATGAAGATCTGTGAAGAAAAAAATTTGGTTGTCATGGTTACATCACGAGAAAAACAAGATGGCGGCTGAGGAAACAATGGACGACTGTGTCGAAGGCGGCGAAGCCGCCTGAGACACAGGAGTTCCCGTCGACTTGAAACTTTGAATGGGGTTAGTTAGATGTGGGCCAGGGTCAGTTCATGGTGGGGTAAAAAAAAATGGCGTTGCCATGGTAACCGGAAGTGGGCACAAAGAAGATGGCCGCCGAAAACTCAAAGTGCTCCGATTTGACCGAAATTTGGTGTGCGGGTTGGTAAAGTCAGATGATGAAGATCTGTGAACAAATTTTTCGGTTACCATGGTTACGTCACGAGAAAAACAAAATGGCGGCTGAGGAAACAATGGACGACTGTGTCGAAGGCGGCAAAGCCGCCTGAGGCACAGGAGTTCCCGTCGACTTGAAACTTGGAATGGGGTTAGGTGTGGACCGGGGTCAGGTCAACATGGGGTTAAAAAGATGTTGTTGCCATGGTAACCGGAAGTGGGCACAAACAAGATGGCCGCCAAAAACTCAAAGTGCTCCGATTTGACCGAAATTTGGTGTGCGGGTAGGTAAAGTCAGATGATGAAGATCTGTGAACAAATTTTTTGGTTGTCATGGTTACGTCACGAGAAAAACAAAATGGCGGCTGAGGAAACAATGGACGACTGTGTCGAAGGCGGCGAAGCCGCCTGAGACACAGGAGTTCCCATCGACTTAAAACTTGGAATGGAGTTAGTTAGATGTGGACCGGGGTCAGGTCATGGTGGGGTAAAAAAAAAAGGTGTCGCCATGGTAACCGGAAGTGGGCACAAACAAGACGGCCGCCGAAAACTCAAAGTGCTCCGATTTGACTGAAGTTTGGTGTATGTGTAGGTAAAGTCAAATGATGAAGATCTGTGAACACATTTTTGGTTATGGTTACGTAATTAGAAAACAAAATGGAGGCTGACGAATTTGGCTTTGTATGTGGCTTTGACGCTTTGCGCATTGCCTGGCCGCGAAGCGGCTAGTCTGTATATATATTTTCGCTGTCTGTGTGTCTGTGTGTCTGTGTGTGTGTCTGTGTGACACTCATACGTTTCCACAGTTTTATTCCGATCGACTTGAAACTTGGTATGGGGTTAGGTGTGGACCCGGGTCGGGTCAACGTGGGGTTAAAAAAATGGTGTTGCCATGGTAACCGGAAGTGGGCACAAACAAGATGGCCGCCGAAAACTCAAAGTGCTCCGATTTGACCAAAATTTGGTGTGTAGGTAGGTACAGTCAAATGATGAAGATCTGTGGAAAAAAAATTTGGTTGTCATGGTTACGTCACGAGAAAAACAAGATGGCGGCTGAGGAAACAATGGACGACTGTGTCGAAGGCGGCGAAGCCGCCTGAGACACAGGAGTTCCCATCGACTTCAAACTTGGGATGGGGTTAGATGTGGGCAAGGGTCAGGTCATGGTGGGGTTAAAAAAAATGGCGTTGCCATGGTAACCGGAAGTGGGCACAAACAAGATGGCCGCCGAAAACTCAAAGTGCTCCGATTTGACCGAAATTTGGTGTGTGGGTTGGTGAAGTCACATGATGAAGATCTGTGAACACATTTTTCGGTTACCATAGTTACGGCACGAGAAAAACAAAATGGCGGCAGAGTAAACAATACAGGACTGCGGCGAAGGCGGCGAAGCCGCCTGAGACACAGGAGTTCCCATCAACTTAAAACTTGGTATGGGGTTAGATGTGCGCCAGGGCCAGGTCATGGTAGGCTTTTAAAAAAAGGTTTCGCCATGGTAACCGGAAGTGGGCACAAACAAGATGGCCGCCGAAAACTCAAAGTGCTCCGATTTGACTGAAATTTGTTGTGTGGGTTGGTAAAGTCAGATGATGAAGATCTATGAACATATTTTTTGGTTACCATTGTTACGTCACGAGAAAAACAAAATGGCGGCTGAGTAAACAATGCACGACTGTGTGGAAGGCGGCAAAGCCGCCTGAGACACAGGAGTTCCCATCCACTTCAAACTTGGAATAGGGTTAGATGTGGGCCAAGGTCAGGTCATGGTGTTGTTAAAAAAATGGTGTCGCCATGGTAACCGGAAGTGGGCACAAACAAGATGGCCGCCGAAAACTCAAAGTGCTCCGATATGACAGAAATTTGGTGTATGGGTAGGTAAAGTCAGATGATGAAGATCTGTGAACAAATGTTTTGGTTATGGTTACGTAATGAGAACAACAAAATGGCGGCCGAAGAATTTGGCTTTGTATGTGGCTTTGGCGCTTTGCAAAGTGCCTGGCCGCGAAGCGGCTAGTCTCTATATATATTTTCGCTGTCTGTCTGTGTGTCTGTCTGTCTGTGTGTGTGACACTTATACGTTTATACAGTTTTATTCCCATCGACTTGAAACTTGGTATGGGGTTAGGTGTGGACCGGGGTCAGGTCAACGTGGGGTTAAAAAAATGGTGTTGCCATGGTAACCAGAAGTGGGCAAAAATAAGATGGCCGCCGAAAACTCAAAGTGCTCCGATTTGACCGAAATTTGGTGTGTGGGTAGGTAAAGTCAGATGATGAAGATCTGTGAACATATTTTTTGGTTACCATGGTTACGTCACGAGAAAAACAAAATGGCGGCTGAGGAAACAATGGACGACTGTGTCGAAGTCGCCTGAGACACAGGAGTTCCCATCGACTTAAAACTTGGAATGGGGTTAGATGTGGGCCATGGTCAGGTCATGGTGGGGTTTTAAAAAATGGCGTTGCCATGGTAACCGGAAGTCGGCATAAACAAGATGGCCGCCGAAAACTCCAAGTGCTTCGATTTGACCGAAATTTGGTGTGTGGGTTGGTAAAGTCAAATGATGAAGATCTGTGAACACATTTTTCGGTTACCATGGTTACGTCACGAGAAAAACAAAATGGCGGCAGAGTAAACAATGGACGACTGTGTCGAAGGCGGCGAAGCTGCCTGAGACACAGGAGTCCCCATCAACTTAAAACTTGGTATGGGGTTAGATGTGGGCCGGGGTCAGGTCATGGTGGGGTTAAAAAAAAAGGTGTCGCCATGGTAACCGGACGTGGGCACAAACAAGATGGCCGCCGAAAACTCAAAGTTCTCCGATTTGACCGAAATTTGGTGTGTGGGTAGGTCAAGTCAAATGATGAAGATCTGTGAACTAAATTTATGGTTATCATGGTTACGTAACAAGAAAAACAAAATGGCGACTGAAGAATTTGGACGCCTGTGGAAGGCAGCGAAGCCGCCTGAGACACAGGAGTACACAGTTTTATTCCCATCGACTTAAAACTTTGTATGGGGTTAGGTGTGGGCCGGGGTGAGGTCATGGTGGGGTTAAAAAAATGGTGTTGCCATGGTAACCGGAAGTGGGCACAAACAAGATGGCCGCCGAAAACTCCAAGTGCTCCGATTTGACCGAAATTTGCTGTGTGGGTAGGTAAAGTCAAATGATGAAGATCTGTGAACACATTTTTGGTTATGGTTACGTAATGAGAATAACAAAATGGCGGCCGAAGAATTTGGCTTTGTATGTGGCTTTGGCGCTTTGCAAAGTGCCTGGCCGCGCAGCGGCTAGTTATTACTATTTTGATTCCACACGTGACACATTCTCAATTTCTGCTGATCGCCTGTCTTTAAACCCGGTCACTGTAAGTGTGATCAAATCAAACACAAACAGTAAAAGTTGCAATTAAAGTCCAGCTTAAGTGTTTATTTTTCTTAATTATCTGCTATTCAATCACCATTTTTACCTCATTCCGTGTCAAGAGGAAGATGGGTTGTCCAAAACGAATATGCTATATATGCTAAAACGAAGTGGGCTGACTCTAAATCCAGCTCATGATAACAAAGGAGGACCCCCCCTTCATTATTTCCGGTCATGCTATTGGGCCCATGCTATTGGCTGACCTATTTATAGGCAGGGTTTCTCGTTTCAGTCCAGCAATCAAGATAAGAGCAGTGTTGTGAAAGTCATTTCTTTGTAAAAAGACGGTCTCTCATTCAATAAGAACAGCTGGAACCCTCCATAATCAAGAATCAGAAGGTGGGAGTAAAATTGCATCATTCCATTCCCTTTTCTATCTTAATTATTGAACTTTAAAATGAAGATGCATTTTACTTTTTTAGCCTCTGGCGCAAGGTACAGGAGGTGGGCCTGGCGGGGGCCTACAGAACAAACAGGCGCCTGAAGCGCCTCGTACAGAAGACGCTGGCGCTCGGCCACCTGCCGCTGGCCTTGGTGAAACTCTCATTCATGGGACTCAGGAACGCCCCCACGAACGAGGTTAGAAGTTAGAAAGATGTTCATGGTTATACAAACCTTCACATCAACTTTCATTTCAATTCATCCAATGCTTGTTTGGAAACCGCGGCTTAAAACATTTGCTTAGTCGTATTATATAAAAAAATAAGATGGCAAGCCATTCAAATATACATGTATTATATAGTCCCACTCCACATTACTGCTGCTGTTGGCCTGCATTAGGTATAAGATAAATAACGTATGTTCAGATAACATGGCCAAAATATTGTGTAGGAAAGATTTATTTTTTGCTCCCAGATTTGTTTCATATTCTGAAGTGTCATAATTGTATTAAAAAAATACATAAATGAATGAGTAACGGCTTCTGAAGTCCTTTTACAGCTGTATTCAGCTGTTTCAAACTTGTTTTTTCACAGTTTTGTGATAATTTCTGTTTCATCTTTTGTTCTTGCTTCAAATTTTGAGATAAAAAGTTGATGGTCGAGGCCAGGAGGAAATGCTAGGGTCAGTCGGGTTATCGAAAACAAACGCTTTTTTTCTTTTGCCTCACTTTTGTCTGATAAAGAGGTATGCCTACCAAAATAGCCAGCGCATACTCTATTAACACAAAATAAAATAATTTTGAGAGTATACACTGTTTAGCCTCCCCAAAGCATGGTTTCCGAAACTATTAGACTGAGCCGCTTTAAGATCACCTAAATTTTTTACAACAACTTAGTTCTACGAATAATTCTAAATAAGAAAAAACACGACAAACACCAAAATCTACGAATAATTCCAAACTTTTGCGTAATGAGAAACACTGCACTGGGGTGTGCAGAAAATATGTACACTGTTTCTTTTAACAGAAGAAATCGTGTTTACGGTCCCAGCACGTCGGGATAACGGCGCTAAATGTGCAAAATGGTATTTTTAGATTCGCGGCATAGTTTTGTTTACAAACTTACAGTAATGATGCTGCTGGCGTTGTACAATATGATAATGTAAATGATCTCTCCCAAAACGAAAGTCTTACCTCCAATAGATTGTTTATAGCCGTGTTTTCATTTTTTTGCCAAAATGGCGTATGTGCTAAAAGACGAAATCTGCGACCGTGAATGATGTCACACAGTCATTCAAACATCTATTCATTCCGTTTTGGAATGAAACCAGCCAACTGTTCATCACTTATTGATTTCTGTTTAAACAAAAAACTTACTCGGAAATCAAAGTCAAAAGTGCACTGACTGGTATTATAAAGTCTGGCTTCTAACTTACTACACAAGTCGAGTTAACCTACTAGATTCAAAAAATGGCAAAATATGTTCTTATATCATAGCTGATATCTCAGAATTGACTCCAGCGAGTTTTATGGGTTTTTGTCAGGTGCATACACATTTATTAGAGACGCGTTACACTTATTGAAGCGGGCCAATTATCTGAGACATTTAGGCCTTTGTAGCGCTGTGAAGTGTCATTTCCGACATCTGTGTCTTGTCAAAACAGGTCACAATTACGTCTCCATACCCGCTGTGTTTTCCCCTTTCTCTGTCTGGCAATTTCCAAGCACACAATATCTACAAGACCTGACCTTCATACCACCTTTACCTTCAAGGTCAAGGCTATGAACGCAAGTCTTCTCACTGACTACGAAAACGGCGTTCAAATATTTTGATATAATTTGATATAATACAAGAAAAGTACGTCAAGCGTTGGTGTGGTGTGGTGAACACTCGTGCTATTTGAAGGGTTGGTAGAACAAGTCTTCTTTGCAAAAATGAACTGAAGCTTAAGCCATTCTTGGAATAACCCTTCGCTGGCTGCCTTAGCGGTTGGGACTAATAAAGAATTGTTTTCAGGCATTAATGGAAGGCGATTTGGTTACAGGCGACTTGCTGCTCGGTTCCCTCGATTGGACGAGTTCCTGGACTACGTCCGGGACAATTACGTCCAAGGGGCCATGTACCTCCCAGCCACGTGGAACTGTTTCCGTCGGGGGATGGACACGAGGACCAACAACGTCGTTGGTTTACTACTACTACTACTACTACTACTACTACTACTACTACTACTACTACTACTACTACTACTACTACTACTACGTGTATACTACTACTACTACTACTACTACTACTATTACTACTACCACTACTACTACATACTACTACTACGTGTCTACCACTACTACTACCACTACTACTACTACTAATCTTTTGGTGAAAGCCATCGTCGACTGTCGACACTTTCATAACTTTTATAGTGATAGAAGGCAAAGCTATCGACTCAGAAGACCAGACTAAAGGCCAGAAGGCCTAACCAAGTCTGCAAGGATACCATACCATACCATACCATACCATACCATAACTACTATTCTCACCAGCAATATAGGCCACCCTGCGCAAGCCCTGTTCAGTCACTTTCATCTTTCTGCTGGGTACTTTCTCATATTGCTATACATTATAATGACATTTCGGATGATTTATTAAAAAAGGGAGCTAAAAATTCAGAAGACGTAATACCCTATAACATTTTTTGTCCTATCAGGAGGCAAGTGCTGCACCGAAGAAACATTTTAGATCTCAGACCGGATTATCATCTTCCAAACAAACATTTTCTTCTTCTGTTCCACGAGCATACACCAGTTAACTTTTTCGGTTGAGACTCAATGCGTGGAAAACAAAATATTGTAACGGCATTCGATGTAGTTGTGGAAAACATTTATCACCAGGGTTTAATTGAGCCACATGGTTTTATTTCGATTGCAAGTCATTCCCAGACGTTATTTATGAAACCACTTCAGTTGTAAAAGGTGACTTTAAAATATAAGCAGTTTTGGACGAGGTCCTAGCAGGGTGACCTTTACTGCAAATACCCATTAGTGTTAGATAAATGGCCTTTAAGCGGTACTATGTACACTATTTATTCGTAATCACTTTTTCTTACAGCATACCACCGTGCTCTCAATACTGCTGTTCAGGTGAGGCACCCGTCCCTGTGGACGTTCATGACGCACCTCAAGGACAGGCAGACCTTGACTGAACAAGACCTCACCGCAGCTGCCAGAGATATTCGCCCAACCCTCAGGAAGCGAAAGTGGAGGCTTCTGGAGCAGCACATCCAGAGGTTAGAAAGACACTGCCGGTGTATTGCTGATGTTTATTTGATAATCTATTTACTTATTTATTTCTCGCTTAATAAATCATTTCTGATCATTTACTTATTGCTGTGTTTAAAAAAACACCAACTGTGAACATTTTGCACAGCATGCTCGAAATGACGTCAAGAATTATATTACGCAAGGTGCCAGCTGACACTCTTCTGTTGTTCTGCACAACATACTGTTCTCTACAAATGATGATGATGAGGGGGAGGGGGAGGAGGAGGAGGAGAAAGGCTTTCATCTAAGCAATGATGTGTGGACTTGCAGGTTGCATTTACTTTGTAAAATACCTACCTAAGTAGAAGTCCTAGGGTAATACCCCTAAGAACACTGCAGAGCCTGCTAAAATTCTTAACGCATCATGTAAATGCTTTCTGAAACTTCTGTTGTGAACACATTTCTCCAAAATTGCAGTGATATGTTGCAAATGTAATACACGATATAACTGGGCAAAGCGTCTCCAAATTTTATTTATCGTTGATTAAGTTTTAGGAAATTTATGTGAAAAAGAGTGACGCGTCCACTTTTTCTGCTCACTTTTTAAAACGTTAATTGCAGGAGGTTCATTAAAACCTTAACTAACATTATTTTTTCTGTCGAATTTCTTGAAACTTTAATTTGTTCGCTTTGTTGTGCAAAGAGTGCTCAACGTTTTATTTGTTTCTGTGGCCAGATTTTCTAAACAATTCAATTGTTTTAAAAACAAAACGTAGCCATACTTTTTTGGGGTGGGGATGGTGGGTTGTTGCCCCCGGTATGTACCATGAAGTATATTTGAGATTGAACACATGCTTTTTAAACAAACAGGTTGAAGCAAGACTATAACGCTGGCCGGCGCATCCTGGACCAGTACTGGGATGCCATCTCATACCTGAATTGGCATTAGTCAGGTAAGGCTGCTACTTATTGCGCCAGAAATAAAAATGGTCTCAGCTGAAAAAGTAGATGGCTATAACAGAAAACAATTGTCCCACCAGATAACTTGGTTCCTGTTCGCAAACATCAGCAAAGGAGTCTATCAGTATGACGTAACGGGAGGACCAGCAAGTCTTTTCACCAACTGACAGTAAAATTGAAGTCTGTTACATGCTTCAACTGCGACGCCGCGCGAGCAAAACAAAAAAAGGGATACACGCTGAATAACTTTTTAAATAGGTCTACATTTCAAATTCACTTTTTGTTCTTATACCCATACAAAAATATGCCCACAAATCAGCAAATCGAAAAAGGACTGTACACTTTGAATTGCAAAACCGCTATAGCTTGGCACATGTTGTCATGAACATAGATAAGATGCTGATCAAAGACCAGAAGAGAAGAGCTGGCGTCAGAGAAATTGTATTCAGGGAATGATCTTGGGAGAATTTTCTTTATTTTCTTGATGCTTTTTTTCTGAAAGTATTTATATCTTGAAATACACGAATTCTTTATTGGTATTTATTGTTTCTGTTTCTGAACTTTCCGCAAAATTCATATCTTTTTTCTGCAAATTTCCTATTCTTTTCTGGTAAAAGCAGTTCCTTTTTCTGTTGAGTGTTTTCTGCCAAAACCATTTTCTTTCTGGTAAAACAATCTATCTTCCTGGTGAAAAAAAATATTTGTCGTCAGGTAACTCGCGTCATGCTGTCAGACCATTGTGTTAAAACTTTTGCACTCTGCATCACAGACCGTAACTCACCAATTTTTCACCTACTTCATTCAACGAATACATCGTTTTTTGTGACCAAAGTAACGTGACCTTCACAGAACATTGAAAGGGAACACCTGTGAATGTCTTGCCATCTTGCTACTTGTTTCGTATGACCCAGCAATTGTAATGTTCAAAATAATATATAAGTAAGAAAGCATGAAGGATAACGCATGTCGCTCTCACACCGCCATCACCAACCCACACCCCTCCCCCATCCCCTTACTCGTATAATAACAAATACTGCGAGTGACTTCACTGTATGTTTCTTTCAGGGTTCAGGATACTGGTGACGACAAGTCCAAACACAGTTGGTGACAGTAACGGCAGTAACTGGTGACGCTGGATACTTTCAAGTGTTGATTTGTTTTCTCGTTTCCAAGTGCTTGTGTGAATGGAGATGAATGAATGGATAATTTCAAGTGTTGATTAATGATTTCTTTTTGACATCTAATAGCTTGTGTGAATGGAGATGAATGAATGGATAATTTCAAGTGTTGATTAATGATTTGTTTTTGACATCTAATAGCTTGTCTTAAAGGAGATGAATGAATGGATAATTTCAAGTGTTGATTAATGATTTGTTTTTGACATCTAATAGCTTGTCTTAATGGATATGAATGAATGGATAATTTCAAGTGTTGATTAATGATTTCTTTTTGACATCTAATAGCTTGTCTTAATGGATATGAATGAATGGATAATTTCAAGCGTTGATTAATGATTTGTTTTTGACATCTAATAGCTTGTCTTAATGGAGATGAATGAATGGGTAATTTCAAGTGTTAATTAATGATTTGTTTTTGATATCTAAATGCTTGTGTTAATGAAGATGAAAGATTGGATAGTTTCATGTGTTCGTTTGTTTTTTGTTTCCAAATATATTGATTAGACTACAAGAGTAAAGTTTGTGCCATACAGTTATTGCGTCTTTCCTTCCTTTCAATGTATTTAAATTACAGTGTGATTGTCTGTTGGTGACATTCAAATTCCAGTGCCATCTTTCTGTCTTCATATCCAACTGACAGCGAAAGAGTACTATAGAGTGGTCAAATGTAACAATGGACCGATGAATGAATCAGGGGCTGCAGTCCCTGTCACGTCACGTGACCGCACAGCCAGACCGACTTGGAGACTGAAGGCGCGTTTTTAGGCAAGTGGCTCGCCTCGATGGCTAGTCAATGGCGAGCGAGATGCAGCTACGGATTATGAGCGAGAAACGTAGGCAACGCCTAACCCTCGAGATTATCCGCCTAAGAAACGCGCCCTAACACTCCGGTAGCGCGTGATTTCTTTGATGTCACGACTCATGCCGTGCACGCTTTTCTCGTGCAGAGAACAAACGGTATTCCTCCGCCTTCCTTCCGGTGGGCGGTGAGAATGAAAGAGCCATTTTTAATTAATCGGCCCTTTACTGCCCGACATTACATCGAGTATGCTATCATTTTAATGTCTGTCATGAAATTCGACCTTCAAAGACGGTATCACAGTCTCTCTCTCTATCTCTCTCTCTCTCTCTCTCTCTCTCTCTCTCTCTCTCTCTCTCTCTCTCTCTCTCTCTCTCTCTCTCTGTCTCTGTCTCTCTCTCTCTCTCTCTCTCTCTCTCTCTCTCTCTCTCTCTCTCTCTCTCTCTCTCTCTCTCTCTCTCTCTCTCTCTCTCTCTCTCTCTCCCCATCCCTCTCTCCAGAGTTTTTATCAATAACGGGTGAAGCTTTATAGTCTAACTCCATCCCACGTTTGACTCTCAACGGGTGGTCCCTACGCCCTAACTCGAAAAAAATTCTAAGTTTTTTTTCTAAGTAACAAAAATTTTATGATTTTTTAATGCGTTTTAGGACAAAATAATCAAAATGGCCTTAAGAACTTTTGACCAAAAAAATCCCGCAATAGCGGCCCCCGCAATAGAAAAAAAAAGAAGAAAATGTTTCTAAGTTGAAAAAAAAGTAACATACATTTTATGGTTTTTTTATGCGTTTTAGAATCAAAATGGCATAAGAACGTTTGTTTAAAAAATCCCGCAATAGCGGCCCCCCTCCAAAAAAAAGTAACAAAAATATTATGGTTTTTTAGGCGTTTTAGGACAAAAGAATCAAAATTGCCTGAGGAACTTTTGTTGAAAAAATCCCGCAATAGCGGCCCCTCCCCGCAAGAGCGACGACTCGGGCTGACTGCGGGTCTGACTCTGAAGCATCTCGAGAGTACGGCTTATGGAGAAGTCTACTAGTGATGGCTCTGGAGAATCCCTTCAGGTGGGGATAGCTGCGGACGAGAGGTCTACTGTCAACGAAGAGCGGGAGAAGTACCTGTCTCGCAAGGCTGCAAGCTACGGAGAACTACCACGACGGAGCGGAGACTACGTGGACGGGAGAGTCTACGGAGACTGTCTGTGGAGGACAGTGTGTTAGTGTCGTTGTTCACTCGGATTATGTGCTTTATTCCAGGGGAATGAAGAGCTACGGTACGGTACGGTAAGGAAAATTGTGTTCCTTTCCTTATCTATCAGCGGTTTGGGCCACGAGGACAATGACTGTCAGTTGGTCGGCTGAGTGCCGTATCTTCCAGTAAGAGAGATACTGCGCAGAGGTGGGCGAGTGGAGATGCTACCTAAGTAACTTATCTCTGAGTGAGAGGGACTGTGCAGAGGTGAGCGGCGAAGACGCTACCGAATTACTTGAGTGAGTCAAGAGTGCATCTCTTAGTTGGGAAGAGTTTGAGTGGTTTAACAGTGTGTTTTACCGTCTGAGATTGTTCTAGAGATTTATGGCGTGTCGACGCTGGTCTCACTGTAACTGAAGAGCGAAGAGGCTTGAGGAAGCCGTGACGTCAGTTGTTGTATTATGTAGTCTGAGTGACGGGCGTCCTTCTAGTCACTGTGGGAGCGCGGTGATTGGAGGACGGCCGTTCACTATCAAGTAGTTGCAGTGAGGCCACGCCTTCTGGGGCGTGTCCCTCACCCGTGAACTTGCGCGAAGAGGAGTATCAGTGTTTACCTTTGTCATGTTGTAAGAGGGGAACTATTTTTGGGGTTGGGATTTCTTTTCCTTCCAGGTTGTCATTGATTAAAATTCATGTTTTGAAATATAGTTTTTTATCCCCTCAGTGTCTTTATTGATTGCTGTTTCTTGTTTTATTCATTTTAAGTGTTTTCAAGAGTGTGGCAATCGAGGTTTTGTTGACAACCTCTCCAAGCTAAATTGAGTTAATACCATCTTTACGAGCCGCATATTGGTGAGCTCCAAAAATTTCAATTTGGTTTGGCCAGGAGCCCACCCCTGGGGTATAACATCACATTAGTTTAAGCGACAGTGTGTGTGTGTATGTCTGTGTGTGTGTGTGTGTGTGTGTGTGTGTGTGTGTGTGTGTGTCTGTATGTGTGTGTGTGTCTGTGTGTCTGTCTGTGTTTCTGTGTGTCTGTCTGTGTGTCTGTGTGTCTGTGTGTCTGTCTGTCTGTCTGTCTGTCTGTCTGTCTGTCTGTCTGTCTGTCTGTCTGTGTGTCTGTCTGTCTGTCTGTCTGTCTGTCTGTCTGTCTGTCTGTCTGTCTGTCTGTCTGTCTGTCCTACAACAACATATACTTGAATTAAAAGTGAAACAGTACGGCAGCATTTGCTGGCACACCACCATGCTTGAGCAAGAATGGAGACTCGACTTGGGGGATGTTTCATAACTCTTCACATGATTGCGGAGTTGCCGAGGGGGTTATGGTTTTTTCCCTCGGTTCGTTCATTAAATAGTTATTTAACAAAATAATTCGAAAAGCTCGAACTCTGTTAGAAGGTCAGGGCTTTACTCAAGAAACAACCCATTGAATTTGGGACACTCTCTGTTTTCTCATATTGGAATTACAGTCTAAAATATATACTTGTATCGTGTATCATTATGTAGATGGCGTCAGACTATTGACGGTACTGCTAGCTGGCACGCAGAAAAAACAACTAAATTCGTATTGTTAGGCCAGGGCCCGTATTCACAACGGCGATTTATCGGCGATTTATTTTAACTCCGATTTATCTGTAAACTCAGACGATTCCAACTGCCTGCTCCGCTCTCCCTTGGCTGGAAACCAGTATATATAGCAAAGCGCAACCTAGGATCCTCTGACGAGCGTACCTTATCTAACCGATCAAGATAACGCGGGGCTAGGGGATAAATCGAGTGTTAAAAAGATAAATCGCCGTTGTGAATACGGGCCCTGGCTGGCAGACAATTATACCTGAAATAATCAAACAGGTCATGGATAAGTAGTTATGGTTTACTTGCTGGAGCTTTGCGCTGTCAGCTCTCTTAGTTATGTTTAAATTCGAACAAACACGTGGCCGGAGTCACAGAAAATGCCACATCGGGTGTGATTTTGAGCAAGACTTCTACGATCATTTAAGACAAGATAAGCGTAAGACCTCAGTGGAGATACTCACCGAGTGCAGAGCGGAGGAACTGTCTGCCACCAATGCAGGACATTGTGTTGTACTGCCGTTGGGTGAGACTACACCAGCAGTCAACGTCGCAATTGCAATCTGAAACTCCCACTCTTCACAAACCCCCTCACCGCACCCCACCCCATCCTTCCCCTCCCCACCTCACCCTACCCAACCCACTCCACCTTACTCCACCCCTCCCCTCCCCTCCCCATTTCACTCTACCACACCTCATCCCACCCGTCCCCACCCCATCCCATCCCACGCCCACCTCAACCCACTCCATGCCACTCCACACCCCAGCTCTTTGCCGAGTGCTTTTCATGGTATAATCTCATATTACTGGGTCCAGTCCTGTTTGTGGCTTGAAATGCAGCGCGTGACTGGTCCTTTTCGAAAACGGCAGGGAGTCTTCGCTTTCGGAACTCCCTTGGTCATTAGGAAGTTGAAAGAGCCTCACTGTGTCTTCTGCAGTTTCCATGGCGCCGTGACTCAGCGCTGTGGGTCTCTCAGGACTATGTGATTGAGGATTTTGATATGGTATCGTATCTCTCAATGCATTATGCCTGAGATTCCCGCATACCACGTTGGTTCAATGCACACGAATACAGGCACAAAATTATGCACGGGCTATCAAAGATACAGCAAATCATGCTTAAGTGACGTCATAAACTCGCTGCCTTTCTAGAAAAATCTTCTTAACTATAAAAAAAACCTCTACTTACTCTTACGCTAATTTTGACTGCACGGAGCTTGTGCCTTGTTTGTCAAGCCTCGAATCGATGAGTCCCTACATTGCCCTCCTCCCTGGGTAGTCTGGCCTTTAGTACACTTCTTCCCCGACTCTATTTTGTCTTCTCGCTCTAAATTTACCTCTCCTCCTGGTGTCAGCCAGGTCCTTTCGACAGGAAAATGCTCGTGTAACTGGAGCGTACGGGTGGCGGGCGTGTTCACGGCATCGCCAAACAGCGT